>VZTO01000682.1:10790-70149 GCA_013400615.1 Syrrhaptes paradoxus | reverse complement strand
TCCATTCTCTGCCCAGACTGTATATATTTTTGTGGAGAAGTTTTCATGCATGTGTGAAAAATCATTTCCCCTTTTTGTAGCATTGCACCAGCAACTCTATGTACTTCAAAAGTTATACTTTTTGTCTTTCACATTTCTTTCATTTCAACAGAGATGTTAGAGAGGTGGCTCCTGGGATATAGCTTTTAATTGGACCAGTTTACAAGCTAATCCCAGGCTCCCAGATGGATTATTATATGTGCAATATTTAGTCTAGTATGGGATTTCAAAATGAAAACGTTGGGCAAGATTTACAGCTTGATGTTTAACAACCAGTTTTCCTTGAAATAATCACAATTTTGTGGGTCTATAAAACATGTCCACTTTGAGGAAACACTGAGAATTGTAGGTAGGGAGGAACTATAGTCTGACTAATAAACAAACGTCGTAGCACTGGGATGTGTTTGGGTGTCACCTTTCTGCAGACAGAACCTAGCTTCATCCAAGCCTCAGAGAGAGGAAGGAAGGAAGGAAGGAAAGGGAAGAGGTATTCATCTACCCTAATAGCTCTTTATGGTTTTGATAAAAGTTAAGTGCAGTTGCTGAATCACACATATCATGGTCTGATGAGTTGAGAAGATTGAAACTAACTATAAGAAAGTAAATTAAAAGCAGATTGGAGATTAAATCCCTACAGGTTTTTTTTTTTCTCTTGGATTTTGGCTGCTCCTTACAGACATCTTCTGCTCTTGTAATCCTTTTACTTAATCACAGATAGCTGCACACTTCTGATTTCAGAACTGGTCAATTTTTGCTATGACTCTTGGTATCACCAATGTCTATGTTGTAAGTTTGATGGCTTTGATTTTTGCACACCTCTGTCACCAAAAGTCAAAAGTAATTGTTCATCTTTTTGGCTGCAGCTACTGCAAAACACACACACTAGCCCGGTATTACGGGTGGCAGTAGAGATGGCTGCTACTACACTGACTGAAGCTTCTTGTAGTCTGCTCCTGTGCACACCACAGCCAAAGTGTTTTGCTAATGACACCTGCACTGAGCTCTTAAATTTCTTAGAAAGCCTCGGGACAGACAGCTTGTATCAACTGTAGCAACTGGAACTGCCTTACAAATCAGATCACGTGTAAGGGCCTACTCGCCATCTGAGCTATGTGGGTAGAGGTTTTAGAATAGAGTTCAAATACTGGTGGCTGGATATTTATCTATTTATTAGGAAGCTGTGTATGAATGAAGCAGCAAAATACCCCAAGAGACATTACTTCCTACTGAATAGGCTATTCAGTCAGTGGCTCTGCTTATAAATCCTTTTACAGGATGCCTTATCCTGTTTTAAGATAGACGTAAGGGACAGGTGGAATAAATCACATTCTAGGGATGGGGCTTTGAACAACCTGGTCTAGTGGAAGGTGTCTCTGCCCGTGGCAGGGGGGCTGGAACTAGATGATCTCTAATGTCCTTTCCAGCCCAAACCATTCTATGATTCTGTACCTCTAACTCTCTGTTGACTGTGGAAACAATCAGCATAAGCTCCACAGATTGCTTTTAGGGAGCTGAAGGTAGAGGCAATGAATCCACCAAACACACATCTGAATTCTTTTGCTAGTTCAGAGTGCAAGACTGCATTTGCTTCACAGACAAGCAGGGTGAGCTCGGGTCTGCTTGAAAGCCTGTTTGAACACATCCCTAATGCGTCCTGGCCTTCTCATGGATGAGCATAATGGGCTGTATTTCTCATCATAAATGTCTCACAGCAGGCAGCACATTCTTGCAAATTGTCCTAGAATGCTCTTTGGGTTTGAAACTTGTTTTGTTTTACTGAATGCTGGATATGGAAATGGTCTCACTAATGCTTATGCAGGGATATCCTACTTCTAGCTGATAATCCTCTACTTATATAGGCAAGGATCCCCTCAGCTCTTTCAGATGCAGTTCTGCATTAGATTTTTGGGTCAGTTTTATTATCCCATTTTCAGAAAGATTCAGAAAGAATTACTACTTTCTGAAACAGTCTCTCATCCTGTAAGGAAATACATCTTCTATGAGCATAATAACTATTTTAAATTCTGAAAATATGCTTAAAATCCTGTATTATTTCAAACACAAAAAAACCAACTCTTCTTTTTCAGCTTTAAAAAATTTTATTCTAGGAACCTTATTTGCTCATGAGATATTAATTTAATTTAGAAATACAAAATCCCTAAAATTAGTAGCTGAATAAAGTTTATTTTCCTGCAAATGTGGCATATAATTTTGTGCGTTCGTCAAGAGTTCCCAAAGGTGCCTAAATCAGATTGAAAACTTGGCTGTGATAAATACTTACAAACGGTACAATGTGTAAGACTAAGAATTCTGCAGTATTATTCACCAGGGAACTGCAGGTAGATCTTGACATCATTTTTTCCACTCATTGACCTTTCATCTATGACTTGTCACTGTAGAAGGAAAAGAGGAAAATGCTGCCTGGAGAGTTTTTCACTTATCAAGGGCTACAAAATCCTTCTATCCCCTATGAAGTACCAGTTGGATCAGATATCACAAATAGAAAACTAGCAGAGCCATCAACTTCACTAAGCAAATGTCACCAACCCTAAATCTCTATATTCTGATTAGATCTTACATCTGGATCTTTGGCATAAGTGAACATGATGCAAGAGCTTGTAACAATCCCATGGTACCCCTTTGGTTACTGTAATAAAGAGACAGAAAAGACTTCTCGGATCTCCTACCTCAGTTTGCTGCCAGTGCAGAGAAATATGAGGGAGCCCCAAGGGTAAATGGGAACAATAAAACTCACTAAGGTGACTGAAGGAATTATCAGTTCAGTGTAGTGAAACAGCAAATGCCAGGAGACCAATCAGTCAAAATACAATGTACAAGTACCTGCAAACCTGCATGTGGAAAGTGTTCTTCTCCCTGCACTTCTTTCAGGTCCTAATTCAGCAGTGCATGTGTGGAAGTGCCTTACTGCATCAGGATCAAAGACATTTAAATCACAAATGAAAGGACTGCCTACAACTAAATGCAGATGATAGCTTTAGGAACACAGATTATTCTGTGATTAAGTGTCTACGTGTTTTATTGATCAGTAAGGGGTATGAAAAGTGATCCTTAAAAAATTATTTCTTCCTGCTTCCACTTCAAATTCATTGACAGTTGTATTTTACTTATAGTTTTCTTTCATCTTATTGTTAAATGTTGGCAAAGACTAGAATGTTATTTTAGTGTGTATAAATAATTTATTGAATAATAATATATGAAAATGAATTAGATATGCTTCTCTATGTGAATGACATTCTATTATTGAAATTTATTAATCAGCACATTCTACTACATCAAACCTAAATTTTTTGAGGAAGAGGAGGGCAGGAGGTGGAGAGGCAGTTTGGAAAAATGCAATACAGTGGGCTGACTAAATCTGAATACTTGCTCTCTGAAAATGCAGATATCAGTGTAATTGAAGTCATAATGATGAGATACAGAACAGCTATATGCAGACATAATAACAATTTATATACTGTCAATATTAACAACAGTGTCTGCTTGAGAATACAGTTTTAAAATAGGTACGTACAATTTTATTAAGTATAAAAAGACACCGTGCAGAGCACAATACATTATATTTTGTCTTTAATTCTGGTAGTTCTCAAACTTCACTGTCTTAACTGATATTGTCACCAACGACCAATGAATAGAATTACTTCTCTGTATAAAATGAGGCTTCTCTGAATGAATTAATGCTGTTTGGTTTTAAAAATACAGTAATTTCCTTTCAATGGTTACTTAGACTAATCAAACACTGTCAAGACTTCTGGGTAGCCTGCATTTGGTTGCTAACATATACTATGATACTGCCAATAGCCTGTTTTGCTTTGTCTCTCTCTCTTTGAGAATAGATCCTTCAAAATACTGTTTCTGATTTTGTTCCAAGTTCACAACCAGAACACTGGTTCAGACCATTTCTACATTCCTCACGTTACCAAACTTTCACTGACATCAGCTGGAGTTTTCAACATGCAAGGACTGTAGGGTTCTCCCCTAAGCTCCTTTTATCCCTCAGTCTTTTCTAATGAAGGCATGCTGAAAATGATTATTTTTTAGCATTTGGGGGTTCCATTTTCTTATTTTCTTGAAAATAGATGACATTTATAGTCTTCCAGCTTTGACTATTTTCTTTGGAAAAGCAGACATGTAAACTTAAGAACTTAGTTCTATATTTTGTTTGCACATTCCAATGTGGTTTGATTAAAATAAAAGTCAGAACTCTAACTTCAAACTGATTTAAATGATAATGTGTGAATCTGAAAAGGAACAACTTCTACTTCCTCCTCTCTAAAATATATTAACATTAGACTGGAAAATAAATTAAACAATACAGAAAAGCTGAAATTATGCTATCACAGTAATATCTGCCAAACAAAGCTTGGTCTTTTGCTAACATTAGCTTACTACATTTGCAATACATGCTAAGCAAAGACCCTACTTCTGTAACAGGTACATTCAGACAATATATATTTTATGGAATAAATATATAATATATCCAGTTATAGATTTCTGAATAGTAACTATAATAGATACAAGCAATACCTACGTTTAAAAATACAGTTCTAGGATTCCCTAGCTTTACTACTAATAAAATTAAAATTGACCTAAAACTTTCTCACTCTGTTGATGCGTAATAAAATATATGGAAACACCAAGAGTAAAAAGCCAATTGCTTCTACAAATGCAATACTTTATAAATATAGTAAATTGCTATTTCCAGAGGGAAAACTGAAAATTATAAACAGGAAGTTAGGTTAAAACAGCTCTACAATATATAGTACAAAGTGGCTATGAAGCGTGATGTACGAGTTTGACGTCTGTGGCAAAATTTTGAACTGATGTAGTTGTTAATTTCTGGAGATAACCGTAGAGAAAGATTCTGTTCCTAAAAGCAGCCAATCTTGATCTCCTTAAAACAAAGCTTCCACTGACTAGAGAAAGTGAACTGGCCAATTTGTCAGAATAAGGAGTGCAAGATTAGATCAAACAGAATTATTTGGAAGCCCTGGACTTCTCTGCTTCATAAGATTTGCGTATCATGCTGTTCTCATTGGGAACAGAGTCACAGAAGTATTATGTATCTGTGAGTGCAATGTGCTGAAAAGCCTTATCATGAAGGTACCCTCTCTATGGCTGTCTTAATTACATTATTCTTGTATTGCACATTCTCCAGATGAATTCTGTTTTGTGTTCCTGTAGATGTTTCCTTTTGCTGGAATACTGAAGTTCTGGTTGCTTGATTACTGAACTCTTGATTGAGGCTTTTTTTTTCTTGAGAATAACCTAGAATTAAAGAAACACATTTTTCAGAGCAAGAATAAGGAATTGAGGAATTAAGTTGTTGGCTGTCTCCACCTTCCTTTCTTCCCTTTCAGTTTAAAGAAAAATATAAAATCAGTAAAAAGCCTTACTTGCTAATGAAAAGATTTGGGTAACTGAAAAAATGAAAAACTTCATGTGAGACTGTGCCTTTTCTATGTTTGGCTCCTGTAATGGCCTTATTTTACACAGAAATCCAAAACTTACTTCATTAAATACTACCATTTATACCTTCAGTCTGAGTTGAGGCCCTGAGGTGGGATTCAGATCCCACTCAAAGCCTTTGTTTGCATCAACAAATCTGGAATTCTGGTGGTGAAAGGAGACAGGGTCAACAAGGTAGGTGTTTTCCCCTAAATATCAACAGAGGTCAGAGTCAACACTAATAATGATGAAACCATCCCTGGGAGCTTCAATTTCTGAACATACAGGGACTGTCTGAGTCACTTGTGTCTTATTGACACAAACATTCTGTTTTGAGAAGACCTGGTACAAGATGTGGAGGATTGGGATGTAAGTCATTGGGGCATGCTTCCTACCTGATGTCATTTGGTCAAATGGAGCATATCTATAAATGCATTCATGTCACAAACTCTCACTGACTTCAGAAGAACTGCATGTATGGAGAATCTCTGTACCTCACATACCATGTGTTCTGACTGCACTGGGAAACTTTCAAGCCTCTCAGAAGCTATTATAATATTGAATGTCAGTCAACAGTGAATGAAATACTTCCTACCAAACTGGAGATGAGAAGTAGCACTTGTGGGCTCCCTGCAGAGGAATCACAGAGTGAAGTTTGGCTTCCCTGTAACAGGGAAGGGACTAGGAAGAATTTTCATCACATACCAGAAGCAAATCTTGATGTTCTGCTGCACAGTGGTAACAGACTAGTTGGAAATACATTAAACTGTGTCTAATCTGGCAGTATATTCTTACCTGTCATAAATGTTTTATTTAAAAAGCATTCCCAGGAAATACAGATTTCTTATGCAGTCTTCCTTGCAGAAAAGCTGAGCTGCACAGTGGCTACTGACCTAGGGGTTATTAGTTGTAAATCGGCTCCAGAACTTTTTAGAGCCTTTCACCTCTTTCCAAAATGCATTTTTACTGGGAGAGACCATGTGGAAATACATTGAAGAATGAGCTCTCCTCTTCCTCACCACACTAAGTGCTTGCTGAGGCGCTGAGCACACCTCTGGCCTCCTGACTGTCCACCCCCCCAAGGAATCCCCCCACCCTGCCAACAGCCCGGGACCCCATGTCAGCTCCCAAGGCCTGTCAGCCCCTCACTCAGCAATGCTGCAGCAGGGCTGGTCTCCAGCTCTCCACAGCCCTGCCCTGCCCAGCCAGAGGCCCCACTGAGCCAAAGGCACATGCTGGCCTGGCCTTGCCCCGGGCAGGTGCCCAACACCTGGGGAGGGGGCTGCTCCACTGTTCCTGGCTGCCCGGTCCTTGGCTGGGGCTGGGATGGGCCCTAGTGCCCAGGAGCTGCTGGCCCAGGCGGGGTGCTGTTAGGGGGCTTTAGGGAAGACCAATGAATCCTCTCACCTACGACATATGGTTTTGCTGTGTAGTTTGCTGCTGTTGCTGCTGCTGAATGAGCAATTGCTGCTGTTGCCGGCGCCGGGCTGTTCTCAGTTTTTCGAAGCGAGCCTCCATCTCCTCCAGCACCTTGGGAGTGTAGCGTACCACCAGTTTGACGCTGTCCTTAGCTGCCTTCAGCAGCTCCACCGCCTTCTCATGGTGCTCTCCTTCCACGCTCTGGGAGCAGGGAGAACAGATTTAATAATGAAAATGCTGCTTTAATCTAGAGCTCTGTCCTCTTTTTCATACAGAAAGGCTATTGCGGTTTTAGGAAGTTTCCACACCTTCCATTTTTCAAGGGACCAAAGGGAAAGTGTTAAGTAAGATTTATGCACTGCTGGGAAGGTCTTAATTTTCGTATTTTAAATAATCCAAATCTGTTTTAGGTTGCATTACAAACCTAATTTATGATTCGTGTGAAAAAGAGGGGAAATGCTCAACAGGCTTTATCCAAATAAAAATAATGTTAAAAAAACCCAAACCCTGCAGTAAAAACCCAAACAACATGTTTGCAAGGTACAAAAATAAAGTGGAATACAGAGAACATAACATCCTATTTAAGTGTTGGTAAGAAATAAACAAACTGGAAGTTTGAAATGGTAATTCCTTTCTTATGCCTTGGCCCTGTTTGGATCCTGCAGGTGATGACGTGGTGACGAAGCAGTTTCTGAGCTGCAGGCAAAGGAGCACGTCTGCTGCTCCTGGGGACAACCCACATCTTAGACAGTTAATGGCATTGCTCACACACTCAACATTTATATGATACCGGTTCTCTATTGGAAATAAGCTAGTCTTTATCTTGTTAGGTGTAAGCAATAAAACACTAACAACTGAAACACTGCAAGTTCTTGGTGGAGGAATATGTATTTGCCCTCCCCTTCTGGAAAACAGTTTACAGTAACATGATCACAGCATCAGAGAATGGTTTGCATTGGAAGGGATCTTAAAGATCATTGAGTTCCAACCCCTCTGACACTGGCAGGGACACCCTCCACTAGACCAGGTTGCTCAAAGCCCCATCCAACCTGGCCTTGAACACCTCCAGGACACTCCCCTGGGCAACCTGTTCCAGTGTCTCACCACCCTCACAGTAAAAAATTTATTTCTAATATGGAATCTAAATCTACCCTCCTTTCAGCTATAAAATGTTACTCCTTGTCCTATCGCTACCCTCTCTGACAAAGAGTGCCTCCCCATCTCTCCTGTAGCTCCCTTCAGGTACTGAAGGTAGGCTGCTATAAGGTTTCCCTGGAGCTTTCTCTTCTCCAGGCTGAAAAACCCCAACTCCATCAGCCTATTCTCATATGGGAGGTCCTCCAGCCCTCTGACCATTTTTGTGGCCCTCCTCTGGACTTGCTCTAACAGGTCCATGTCCTTCCTATGTTGGGGGCCCTAGAGCTGGGCGCAGTACTCCAGGTGGGGTCTCACAAGAGCAGAGGGGGAAAATCATCTCTGTTGACCTGCTGGTCATGATTCTTTTGACGCAGCCTGAGATATGGTTGGCTTTCTAGGCTGTAAGAACATAGTCCAAGAAATAAAAAGTATTCCCAAAGGTGCTCAAGATGTAATTTCTATGCTAACATTGTTTGAAACAGTACATTTCCAAAAGGGGGAGGTGACTTGGCTGTGAAAAGAGTATTCAATTTCTACCATTAAGTGGTAGAAAGACTGGAGTGCTTTTCAGGCATGTGGATTGTTCCACACCTTAAGAGAGAGGGAGACATTTTCTAATAGTGTATGATTTCCCACCTGTGTTGTAGGATATATTCCAAAAAACAAATGTATCTTTGCACAGAAAAAAAAAAAGACCTCATAACAGATCTTCAGATGGCTTTCAGACCATTTAAAAAAATAAGTCATTTTCTTCCCACATAAAATAAATCAAAGTTTTACTACATGCTGTGTTATAAAGCCCTTATGTATACCATGCTATTTAAAATGAAACTATACCCATAAGCTTCCAAAGAGAAGCAGCAGCATTCAAAATATTTGATGTTCAATTCATGCTAAAAGAATAACTTTGCATCATTATAGCAACTGTCAGAAGAAAATTCCCTCTGTTTTCATCTCTCCTATTTGACTGGGTAGCATTGTGCAAGAACAGTGAAAAAGAATTACTTCTGCTGTGGCACACTATGAGCTAGAAATAATGATTTTAAAGTTTTAAAAAGCAGACACAATACACTTCTATATCAATAATACAAACAACACAATTCAAGCTCATCACCTTGCTATTTATCTCCTGTCTCCTGTTAAATTTCCTTCAACATACTAATCCAAATAATTATTTCATGTCTGGTTCAGCTGACTAGACTCAAAGAGTTTCTACAGAAATATTAAGATGCTTCAAAAAAATTAATGCAACAAAAAGAAATAATGAACGTAATTTCAGGTGCTGAAATGATTACCAGAAATAGAGAAAACCTCAAAGTAAGTGTACATTTGATTGTTGAGAGATATAATTGACTTCATGTTTTTGAACTGTATGTTCATGAAATGCTTCCAGTATGTCTCCTGTTCAAAGATCTTTGAGAAAATTCATGTTCTGTGATTACCAGATTTTTTAGAAATTGTGATTGTGATAAATGAACAAGCACTGCTACCCAAAAGCAATTTAGAGAAAAAAGAGTTTCCTTACAAATATTTGAAAAAGAGGAAATTGTTGTTGCATAAGTAAGACAGTATATTTAATACTCCAAAGAGAGCTAAAAATAAAAAGGTATAGATGCACAGGGTGTTTTGTGAAATTGCTTTAATGAACAAGTCACAGATACAAATTAAAACCTTTTCCCCACATTCACTACCCCATAACTGCTCAATATTAGAAGAGGTGATAGTAGCTAACACATACTATGACTAGGTGTCTTTTATAACTCATTACTTTGTGCATGGCTTTGATACTGGATTTTGTAAACACACTTCTCACCTTAAAAGAAACTGTATAAAATTTGAAATTATTTTATATTTCATTTTTTTGTTTGTGAATCATGGTCAGTATGACGTGGCATGGCTGTTTAGAGGAAACGGACAGTGTTTTGAGTGTTACCATGATCAATTTTGCTGTGGAACAGTATGAACTTAGAACAGACTATGAACAAAAATGATAAGCTTACATGAAGTAGCTAAAATACTCATTTGCTTTCAGAGTTGGATGGTTCTAAGTGGCATCAATATGCAAATGTGATCATATCTGTTCTGTAGGGGAATAACAATATGGTGCAGTTTAATACTTCATGTAACTTAGTAAACTGTATTTGATTCATGATTGCCTGTTTTCTTTCCCATTTGCCTCCGGCCTTGTTCTGCCAGTTTACAGACAGTATTCTCTAATTAGAAATGAAGGGTTTGACTTTTTTGCTATCCAGGTCAATGGAAAACTCCCATTGACTTGAATAGTAATGATACAGAATTAAGCCTAAAGCTCTGAACCATAAGCAAAGAGGGGATAACAACAATGGCAAAGTAAAAGACAGTGTTGCTAAATACGAAGCCTGCTCTCCAAATGTACCTAACTCAGGTCTTAATAACTGAAGTTTTCAGCTGCTATTAATGTGACTGCTATACATGCCCTTAACGTCTTCATTGCTGCTTGCACTCATATTTCTAAGGAATTACAAATGCTTTACCTGCATAGTGGTAGCTGCACAACTTAAATATAAGAGCCTCTTGGAGTAGGAAAAAGAGCTTATACAAGCAAAGGCAGTTTTTTTGCTGTTTGATTTCTTCCGCCTTTACAAACCTCTGAGGCTGTGCTGGTGAATGTCTCCTGCTCGTACCGATCATGCCCGTACAAGGGATTTTGCTGACTGCATTACACTGGTTGGGGACATTGCAAGGATCTGACACTCATGTTACCTTAGAACCACTCCCCAAACATGGGTTTTAATAAATTTGTTTTGGAATGTATATTTTTATCTAATACGGACTTTTTTGATTGCATATATTTATATATACTTACATCTATATTTTCCTTATTGCATTGGCAGATTGCATGAAAAAAAGGATGCAAAATATTGTAGAGACAAGAACAGATGAAAGAACTGCAGATATCATGTGGGGAAACATCAGCCATTACTGTATCTAGGCTCATAGACCTGTCATAAATACAAAAGAATCCCACTCTCTTGCAGACAAAAAAATAAAGAATGTGATTGTTACCCCACAAGTTGAGAAACTGAGAATAATATTTCTCTCAGCTATGTGTAAGCAAATGCTTGGGTGAGAAATAAGCCACTATAAACCTATTTTGCATCCCCTTCTGTATCTGACTTATACCATGTATCTGAAGAATGCAGAATCTGTTACAGATGTGAACAGCCACCAGCAAGTGCCTTTGCTGTGCCATCTGCAGGGCTTACTGCTTTCAATTTCCTTTACTTTTAGTGGGTGTGAGGCAAAGGTATGTAACAAAATCCCCAGCATAATTAGAAAACACTTATTTTAACATTCGGTGAAACAACTCAAGGAACAGTCATCCCACTCATGCTGGGATAACAAATCTGGATTCCTAACACACAGCTCTAATTTTGTGTTGATAATTATAAAGTTGGATAACCACCAACTTCTGAGCACAAACAAGTTACAGATATTCCATTTTCGTTTCCTGTGCCACTGCTGATCCGTCTGTTGTACTGTGCATACTGTATATTATTTGTCTTTCTCCAGCTAAATTGAGAGAAGCACAGAGTGAACTAGTCCCAGTGAACAATGTTAAATTTAGACCTTTTCCCTCCTGTCTCAAGCTGTCTGCAAACAAATTATCACTTCTATAATTTTTGCCTTTTTACAAATTATATTGTATGGGCTTAATTCAGCCCAGGATTGGTGTATGAACAGTTGCTCATAGGCATTATTTCAAGCATTCAATTGCAGTTCAAACTTTGAATTCTGTTGTTTAGACTTTGAACACAAAAATATTTCTGTTGCATCTCTGAATCAACTTCCTCATGTGCTTACTTGCAATGGGGAGTTTTATATTGTTTTTTTGCTCCATTAGCTTAATATATATTCTACAACACATGAATGAAATTTTTTGAACAGAGTATCATAAAATACAGGTGACAACAGAGTCAAATTCAATATATCTTGACATCTGAAGGTTCACCACTTTCCTCCCCAGTATTTGCCTAAATGCTGTTGACAGTAAAAGGATTTTTCAAGAACCATCCATCAATCAGTGGATATAAACTCTTTTTAGCTGTCTTTTTATTCACCTATTGAAAGGAGTGCTGAACAATAACAAAATCATTTGATCAACTTCCAATCAGTGAAGTTCAGGCAATTTACCTATTCAGTTGATTTATTTTTCCCTGAGACTAAATGATCATTTCAGTGGGTTTTCTTTTTTTTTTGTTTTGTATCTTTTCTTTCTCATTGTGTACTGGGGCAAGCAAGCTTCCAGACTTATTATTTCTTTTTTGAGAACATGATGGCTCATAGAAGAAGTGGTAAAAAGTCTGTCTGAAGTGTTGCACTGATATTTTGTTTCAAGACAAGGGGAATAGCTTTTGTTGAAAGAAACAAATGACAACATGAAAGCATGTAGAAAACAGCATTATTTCATTCTTTATGGGCTTGCAACAAAGAGGAAATTTAAGTTAGAAAGTCTTATATTTATGACTGGATTCAGGAATTGCTCTTACGTGCCTCTGGTGTATTCAAATACGAGGTTTGGGTGGAGGTTTTGAAAGAAAAAGGTTTATGTTTTCATTAAGAGAAGTGTAGGGTTATATGAATGAATATGCTTACCTTTTGGGTACTTTACATTCCCTTGTAAAAGAGAACAAAAAGCAAAATGAAAGGTTTATTTGACCCATATAATGTAGTCAGAGCCTTACTTTTCCTCTCTATTCCAACAGCCCTTTTATTTTTACCTCCATACTGACACAGTGAAACTACTGCAAAACACTCCACCCTGAAGTATTGACTTAAACGAAAAATTACTATGCAAAAAATGTATCTTTTTACTGAAAAGACATACTCTCTGTATGTGTTCGCACAGCTGATTTCTCTGACAAAGATATCATAGCTGGATGAATGTCATGTCACTAAAAGAAATCTGGAACACACCTTCCATTGCAAATCAGCACCAAATGTGCTTAACAAATTTATGTGTTCAAATGCTCTGAAGGTCGCAAGGCTACACAAGTGCCACTGAGGCACCAGTGTACTTGGAAAGGGCTGTGTGTCCCAGAGGTTTTGGTATGCAAGAACCACAAAGCCTATTATTATGCTTTTACTACACATGGAATTTGCAGAATTATTAAGACATAGCTTCCTTGTAAATTGAGCATGTGGTGTGGATTTAAAATGAAGCTCTCACTCTCCATTACAACAGAAATTATAATGCTACAAAGCTGTCGATGTAGCTCTGCTTCACTGCACCACAAATGCATACTGAAAACCTCTCACAGAGCTAATTCTTTTAATTTCAGGTGGCTGCATTTTAAACTACAGTAATAGAACAGAGGTGAAAAATGAAAATCCAGACAAAAATGAAAGCTCTATCAAATTTCCACATACCACTCCATTAACTGAAAGCAGCTGGTCCCCCCGTTTGAGTCCTCCATGCCTTTCTGCCACTCCTCCAGGAATGATGCGAGAAATATAAATAGGTGAATTTTGCTCTTTTCCTCCCATGACATTAAAGCCCAGGCCCTCATCAGTCTTTGGCAGTTCCACCACTCGCGGGTGTGAATGGCCTTCGCTTGCAGCAAAAGCAGCAACTGTTGCCTGGAAGAAAAAATCGAGTGATTTGGCTGTGGAGGGAGAATCACTCTGTTGTTCATTCACAGGAAGAATTAATTCCTGTGAAAACATTTCAGTATCTTACTCTGACTTTTTTCTGACTATCTGAAAGTACTTTACAAAAATTAAGTTCCATGCCAATGCTTCTGAAATAAAGGAATAAGCAGAGGAATACAGAGTTCAGGTGACTTGTCAAAGATAACGCAGAAAGTTAGCAGCAGAGCCAGAAGCAGGCACCAGGGAGCCTGACTGCATGGTGGTGAGCACCTATGATCACTAGAAGATTGCTTCTTTGCCTTTTCACAGGGAGAAAATTTATTACTCTAGGATAAGATAATGCTATCTCTACTGTGTTCCTAGTTGAAATAAAGTGAACTGTTAACTCTCTGCTTTCAGAGGTATGGCATGATTTACTTTATTCTTTGTGCACAGAAAAAAAATCCTAAAAGGATATTATTATTTTAAAAAGTTTAATTTATAATCTTTATGAAATCTTGCAAACTAGATAACTCCTGGAACAGGAATACAAGTTTTTATAATATAATGGCATCAAAACTTTTATTGAAAAATTAAATCTTAGGACAATGGATTTATAAATAAACTGAAAGAACCCTAGACTGTTAATCTTACTCTGTCAAAAAAAACCCCATGTAACAAACAGTAAAGCTTGCATCCAGAAAAATCTTATATCTTACACTTAATTTTTCACTACAAGTATTTTCCTACTTATAGATCTCAGTAAATCATTAACTAAACATTAAGAAAATAGTTTATCATTTCAACATCTGTTTATAGTCCAAACTGCTCAAACAATTCTGCATTACACTACTGTTTTTTGAGCATCCTAATAATGCTTATGCTTAATAGAAGCTAGTGGATGATGTGACATAATGGATCATTCTCAGTTACATGTTTTTGCACATGCAGACCTTGTCATCATGCACACATTTTATGTCAGACATGAATGCACTAGGAGAATGCAATGCAGACAGCCCAGAAATAACCAGGAAATATTGCGATATTGAAACATTGCTCTGTAACCCTGCTGTTCTATATGAATAAGAAATGAGAATGGCAAACACTAACTGGATCTCTTCCCATTTACTATACAACACAGGAATAATTTCTATGTTTACCTGCAGTGTAGACAAATCAGGATCTCATACAGACATTTCTCTATATTGTAGCATAGACCTTACAAATTTACATTGTCCATTAACTTGCAATTAGAAGAACTTGAAAATCAGAAGAACAGCCTACAAAAAGGAACGTTCTACTTAGTAAAGAAAATACACTGCAATTTAGTGCATATTAGGTTATTTGCTGGCTACTGTCCAGCTTGCTTCTCTAAAATACTGTAGAAACCATTTTGAAACACACTTCCAACCTTCATCTTCTGATACAGCTTTAAATGAAAATCTCTTAACACAAATAAATAATGGTAAGATTCCATTAAGATTTCAGGGAGCTTTGTAACTAACTTCATAGGAGTGGGACCATAAAGAAATATCTCTAAAAATGATTTATGGCTTTTGCAGGTTTACCTGTTTTGCATAGTACCTGTCACAACACCCAGAAGATAGTGCTGAGTACAAAATGATAATGAGAAAAAAATAAAAAAGCCATGGTGGACCTCTCTGTTTGGAAGCACCTATCTTTGTGTATGTTATGAAAATACACACATAGAACGGGTTCTCTCATGGTTCTGTGAATTCCCTTAGAAAATTATCATTGTAGTAGTAGCAGTAATGTAGCTGTCATGGTCTAAGGATATGAGAAAGGCAGGTCCACATGGACAAAGAAACAGCACGTTTTATTAAAACCAGTAATGCATCAGAAAAGAATGGGCTTGCATTTGGCTGTCAAGTCTTTTGATCAGGACATTTTTGTCACTGTTCATCCTTACCACTTTCTCAGTACCTACAGTTCCCATTAGTTAAAGTGGAATTTTGACTGTTTAGTTTCTGTCTCCCAAATCATTGTGCCCTCTCTGGGTAAGCGGTATGGGAAAATA
This sequence comes from Syrrhaptes paradoxus, assembly GCA_013400615.1. Classification (NCBI taxonomy): domain Eukaryota; kingdom Metazoa; phylum Chordata; class Aves; order Pterocliformes; family Pteroclidae; genus Syrrhaptes; species Syrrhaptes paradoxus. The sequence continues at coordinate 54,440 of VZTO01000682.1, read as the reverse complement.
GTCCATTAAAATATTGGTCGTTGCAGGCAGACTTCTACAAAATGAGCCAGTAGATTTGCTTTTGCAAAGCAACTTTTCAAGAAGCATCAATTCCCATAAAATCATTCTCTTTTCTTAAGCTACAGAAGCAGCATAAAGGTTGAAATTTTCCATTATGATTGTTACCTGGGAAGTAGCACTGGTTCTAGACTCTGGGCTGCCACTGATGTCTAAATTTTCTTACAGTGTACACACGAATACCTGAAACACACACGCGCACAGTCAATTACTAGGTCACTTTGGTAACACGTATTTCAACAGTTGCACATATCCTACCTTTGCAGTGGCCCTGGCTCGGAATTCGGGGCAGCCATTAACAGTTATGGTTTCATGCATGTATTGATACACCTAAAATGTTCATGAAAATAAAATGTAATTAATTATAGAAGTAAAACAAGGCCTTTGTATTAACCCAGACAGGACAGTCCCTTTCCCTCATAAGACAGTTTCATTCATGCTGTATTCATGCAATCACACAGTCAAGAGTCTGCTAAACTTGTGCATGCTTAGGTTGAGAGAGAACATCAATGTGTTTCTCATGACACTTTGCAAATGTAACTGTACATCTTCCAACATGATTCCCTTCCCATCTCTAGCACATTATTTCTGAAAACCAGGACAGTTAGGTTCTATGTTATCAAAACCGGTGTTTCCAGGCAACTGCTTTGAATGCAAATGATCTGAACTGATTTAAGTCTTGTCTTTGCCTCCAACAGCTACAAATGTTGTGGCTGACTATAATGTCTAAAAGCATATATTTGATTATTGAACTATTATGACATTAAGTTATTTCCAAAAAAGGTCACAATACTTCAGATATAAGAACAGTCACTAACAAGCTCTTTAAAAAATTAATTACTAAGGTAGAATATCACAAAGGTGAGCTGATGACAATACATTAATGCGATTATTGGCTAGGTTTGATGTCACGTAACTCCATATTGTCTGCATCACACCAGTATGTAGCTAGTAGGCTTCATAATAGTCAATATCCTGGTAACTAATTTGTATATGGTGAAAGAACAAACTCACTATGTGTGATTAAACTGATATGTTAAAAAAGAATCAACCAACTCAACAAAACCCAACTTATGAAAAATATTATTAATAATGTAATTTAATCCTTGTGTTCATCCGTACATTCTCAAGGATAATGGATTTTAAATGGTATTCTGAAATAAGCTATCATTGATCATTACATCTATAGCACAGTTCTTAGGGAAATAAGTCTTTCATGTAAAATCTCACTCTCTATAAGCAACAGATGTGACCAGTCTTGAATATTTGCTTGAGGCATTCGTAAATCTAATTCTATTTGACTGTTACATAATGTTTAATGTAATTCAAGTTTAAGAAGGACAAAACAAACACCTACATGACATTCTTATTATTAAGTCAGTTTAACAACCAAACACAGATTAACTGTACCTGTTTTACCAAGCCCCTTAAACTCTTTGTAGGGTTCAGATCTAATCATTGCTCATTCTAGGAACGCACAAAAAGCACATTGAAGTCCATGAATAATCGTTGTTTGCCTCTAGTCACACTAACCCGTTTATCGATGCTGTTCTCAGCACCACCTTACCCATGATTTGGATATGCATCCATTGGACATGCATTTGGACATGCATCCATTCTGCTGCCTCTTCTAAGCACACACAACAGAAAAACTGAAAATGCTCTTTGTTCTCAAACTAAATAAGGTGGCATTTAAATCCTCCCTGAATGGAATATAACTTTTTGTTCAATTCACTCTACATGACAAATAATTGAAATGGTTTTATAAAATCTTTCCTTTCAGTGCCTACCTGTACATCTGATTACATTTTTAGTATACAGTGACTGTCCTGAATCTAATGTCATCCTTCAGATGTCTTTGTAAGGTCTTCTGTAGATTTCCTTATTTAGACAAAATATCACTCAGTACAGAAGAAGACAAAGGTGCAGAATTTAATTATAAGTATATGAAAAGCTCCTTTAGGATATTTACTAAAGAAGTCTTGAAAGAGTGATCTTTGTTGACCATGACAGATGAATCATTTTGAAAGACATAATTGTGTAATACAAATGAGTTGAAGAAAAACAATTAAGATATTGCAGAATCATAGACTAGTTGAGGTTGGAAGGGACCTCTGGAGGGTATCTCATCCAACCCCCCTGCTCAAGCAAGGCTATCCAGAGCTGGTTGCCCAGGACAGTATCTAGACGGTTGCTATATGTTACTAATTTGAAAAAAAGACTCATATCTATTTTTGTATGTACAGCTACTTCTTTTCAGTGACTGAAACACTTCATGGGTGGTCAGTAATATTATTTGCTGACAGACTCCATATGCAGTCTGATGGTCTAGTACCCAGGGGAAAAGAGTTCCCACAATTCATTAATAATAGAGATAAAATTACAGGTGAAATGTCAATGCTTCAAGACACAAAGCTGTAAGGTAAATGGTAATGTTTCAGATAATTTTCCCCCACAGTGATTTCTACCAAGATTGTCAGTGTCTATATGCTGAATGTTCATCAAGTAAAACTGTGCTGCGGACAGGTTTGTTCACACAGCTCTAATTTGTGCTGTGTTGCTGGACATACTTGGCTTTGTTGTCTTTCCTGTAGTGCTGAGAATACACCACTCCCATCAAGAAATACTCCTGAAAGCACAAATACAGATCTCAGACTTTTTCAGCTTCTGTCCATACTCTCTTCAGACACTGTAATCTAAACATATTCTCCCACAGTACTCAAAAAACACAAAAAGTGTGAGGGAGGAAAATTACAGTTAGAAAATCTGAACTTGGAAGTTAATCCTTCTTGTACGGTGGCAGCTCTTTCTGGCTGTACAGAGAAATGTACAATTTATTACTTCTCCCAGCAGGAGCTGCAGTGAGTCAGATGCAGCAGGTATTATTGTTAGAACCATGGTCCTCCTCCCCATGCATTCAGGTGGGAGGCAAAGCAGCTGGTTTAGCAATACTGAAGCACAGGAAGGGAGACTGCCTTACAGGTACTTTAGGAGCTAGCTTCTTAGCAAAAATTACCCCATATGGACTCATAACAAAGCAGCACCTACTGGGCTGGCCTATTTAAGTCAACAGCAAAGCTTTAGGAGGACATCCAGGAATAATGGTGCACTTAGCAGCCTGTTTTGTCAAGGTGGCTAGAAGCAGCATTCTGTTTACAACCTGAATGACACAGCAGCTTTTCTGCTGAATTCTCAAAGTTACAATTTAATTCAGCAGATTTTGTTCCATTAACTTCTGTAAAAGGCATTCAATGGTTCCTCCCCTGGTGAAATATGTAATTCTAAGTGCAACTGTACCTACAAAAATGATGCTCAATAGATGTTAGGACAACTCATTCTAAACATCAGAAGGGAAGAGGCGTGAAGCAGAAATAATTTTGCAACAATGAACGAGTGTTCAAAAAACTTCACAAACAAAACCCAAGAGAGACTACATTGCAATTTAGTCCTGTGAAGTAGCAGGCCCAGATAAAGTTTCCTGAGATTTATAATGGAGGAAGTAACCTTTCTGAAAATGTTGAGGTTTCTTAACACATGAGATAACACATGTAGGAAGCAGTAATCAGCTGTGTTTTCACAGAGCCTGCAGTACAATAATATACAAAGAGACACAAAACTCTTCTCTCAAGAAGTCACAACCTAAGTAAGCCCATAAGTAAGCAGGTTAAAGGGTGGAATAAAGAAGCAACCTGCAAAGAGGTTGATAAGTGATGTTTAACACATATATTGGCATCATCTGGCTTTAGTTACTTTTGTTCGTCTGCCATATTTTTTACTGCTGCAAAGTAGAAGAGAATTGTATATCTATTTTTGAAATAAGTCTATCAAGGAAGGGAAGAGAGGAGCCTGACAGACAATACAGAGGGGGAGTTAGCATGAGAATAACCTGTGCAAGGATGACATAATTGGCTTCATTGCATTTATCTAGCCATGTCAATGGAACAGTATACATGCATGCATCCTTGCAGAACAGAGGCTAAGCTATAAACGAGAAATTATTATTTACTTATACCTCAGTATGATGCTTCTGCCATCAACTACGCTGAATCCCTGTCTAATTGCCTTCATATGTTGGAAAGGATGAAGTAAACATTGAAGATGTCATGTGGAAAGGAAGTATCTCAATTGGTCATTTACCATGGTGAGAATAGCTCATGTCTGTGTGTTTATAGCTGCTGGCCTCTCTCCTCTCCTCTTCCCAAAATATGCAGCTGATTCTCAGATCTTTAGTCTCCTTCTGACCTAAGAGGTGAGACCCACATATCTCCCACATATTAGTGGGCATGGGCTAGTTCTTGGGACAGGAGGATTTCTGCTTTTGTGACAGGGAGAAGTTGCAGTGCTGTTGTAGTTTTGTCCCTGGCTGGCAGACAAACAAATAGCACAACAACCGCTCACTCACCCTCCCCCCTCCTGGGGTTGGGGGAAAGAATTAAAGGGGTAAAGGGAAAACGGACTCAGGGGTTGAGAGAAGAGCAATCTAATAATAAAACTACAATAAAATTGAAAATAATAATGATAATAATAATAGTAATATATACAAATATAAAATGAGTGATGCACAGTGATACTGCTCACCACCTGATGACCTAGGCTCAGCCCATTCCCAGCTAACAATCCCAGAGTAGAGACGGTCCCAAAATGGAGTTAAGAGCCTGAGTGTCTGAGAGACTGAGACAACCCTGAGAGAGGGATGACCCAGAAGGAGACAACCTGGAGCAAGAGACACAACTTCCGGACAGAGCCTCATCTATATTCTGGGTATGACATGCATGATACAGAATAGACTAGTTCTAAATTGGCCAGTCTGGGTCTCAATCCTAACCCTAAGATCAAATCCTAGGCTAGTAACTGGGGCTGTGCTCTCTCCTGGCTTCTCCTGCACCTGCAGACATGGCACAGCAGAGAAGCTGAAAAGTCCTTGACTGTCCTGGCAGCAACTATAAACATCAGCATGGTATCAGCCTTCCCCTCAGCACAAATCCAAAACACAGTCTCTCACTAGCTACTGTGAAGAAAACTGTGTCCCAGCTGAAACTAGGACAAGTGCAAAGGTACACTGGAGAGCTGCTGACCTCCACTGAAGTGCCTGTGAATGCCTAGCTTCTGAGGGGAGACTTCCACCTGCAGCACAAACCAATTGTGTTTTTTTCCCCCCTCTATTTTGCTTTCATCATTTTCACCTCTTCACATTCTGTTTGGCATTTTTTCCTTTCCCACAACCTCTTGCCTGTATTTTCCATTCTTAATCCAACATATTTATGTCTGTTGGTGGGAATGCCTGGGCAGACTCCCCCAAAGCTGTACTTCAGCACTCAATTCAGAGCATACTTCTACCACATCAGTTGGCAAGGACATTTTAAGTACAAAGATCAGGAGGGACTCTGGTCACCTTTAACCTCTTGTACAGCACAAACCATGGAACCTCATCTGGTAATTTCTGCACCAATCATAATTTTTACTCGCACTCCAGAGTCTTTAGAAAGGTCTATAAATTTTAAGCCTTCATCTTGTTTAGGAAATTGGTCAACTGGTTAACAGCATTTCCATTTAAAATTGATTATTTCTAAGCTAAATTTGTCCAATTTCAAGTTACAACTGTTGGATGTAATTGGGTCTTTCTTTTGGTAATCTTTCCTTCTTCTCCACTGGAAGTATTTGTAGGTCTTTATCTAACTTTCAATATTTATGTCCTTTATGATAGGTTTGTCAAGATTTCAAACAGTATTTGCTTTGCTACAAAATAACCCACAAATTGATCTGATTGTCCACTTAAAATGACACCTGAACAGACGAGCAAACAAAAGAAGGAAAACAAGTCAAACACAACCAGCAGGGTATGTAAGTAGTGTGGAGGTATGCAGCTTACCATACTATCCTTACTCTTTCATAATGACTTTTTACCTCTGTAGCCCTAATGAAGCTCAAAACCAATGTAATGGAGTGCTTCCATTCAGCCATAAAGGACGAGTCAACGGATACCTCTGAGTATAGTGAGGTTGAAATGGCTGAAAAGTACCTTTGAGAGGAAGGCATGTGACATATTATAGGGCCTACTGGAAGTACCAAAAGTCTGTACTATGTAAGTTATTTCCTGCAGCTACAGAATCTGGACAACTCGTAGAAAAAACTGCTTTGTGGCAACTAGTCTGTATTAATGAGCTATTTATATCCGACAGAATGTGATCATTCAAGGTTGCTGGCATTCTGAATATTTTTACATGATCAGCTTTCATTAGCCTGTGAGCAGTTATATGTTTGCAGGAGGAAAACTATTGGTGCCTGTTTTCAAAACCAAACATCTGTATAATTTTCACAATTGTCATAACAATCCCTTTCCATGAAGTAACACTGCATGCATGTTGCCATATGCAGTAGGGATGCTAACCCATTAAAAAGCTCAAACCTGTAAATGAAACTCAGTCTTGTTTAACAACCCAAGGAGATGAGACAGTTTTAATTTCAGATCATATTATGAATGTTGGCTTTTACATTTTCATAGAGGATATTTTATTTAAAAGTTTCCTTCTTTGGGGGGTGGGGGTTATGGAGGAAACTAGGTCAGTTTTACCGAAGTGAAAAAACTGGTCTGAATCTTGATGCATTATTAAGCTGTCCTTATGCAGCAGGAAAAAGTCAGCACAGCCCTGAAACATTGTTAAAAATAAATGAAGTATAATCACTGTAAAGGTATAATATTTCCATTTAAGGTGTAACTCTGCATGGAGGCTCCGAAATATTACTTGCTTTGGCATTGTTTTCATTTTTTGTGTGGAAAAGGGTGGTGCTTACTCTGCTTTGACAGTATCTGTGTTGTCTGAAAGGTAAACCAAGTTTTGGTTCCTGAGTTCTTGCCAAATGAGGCTGTGCCTGTCCAAGAAACAACCCAACAGGGGTCACACACTGAGGCCAGAATTTCTTTACTCCCTTCTGTGTGAGCAGAAGAAGATCGCAGATGTACTAGGAAATGCATGCTGTCACATCCTCTGTAGATATTGGATGAGTCAGTAGAAACACTCCTGGTGTTGCTGTTAGGACACACAAGACCTCTGTGTGCCCCCTCTTCTTCCCTCCAATGTCAATTCTGTCTGGAAACATCACTCTGACAGTATAAAGGCAATAGGAAGTTGCTTGACACCCTCTTAAGAATAATGAAAAATAGACTTTTATCTGCAAACAAAAATTACTTATATGAGGAACAATAAAAATATGATTGGGTCATTTAGTTTATTTCATGTCATGTCCCTTACACCCTGTTCTGTACTCTGCTCTAAGTCAATGACAACTATGATCTGGCATCTTTGAAGACAATGTTTTAGGTGTCTCAGAAAATGTATTCTTTGCAATCACTAAAGCTTAGCAAAATACTGTCCTAAAAGTCTCTTGCTGCTTCCACTGCAATAGAGGAGGATACTAAGGCTATATCAAGGCAGAAACAGTGGTGGAGTGGCTTCCAACAACCTGTCAGGATAAATATTGCTCAGTAGCTCACCTTGCTGCTGATTTCTGTCAAGAGGAAGAAGCAGGCTTGACATGAACTGCAGCAGAGGCTATTCTGTTTATTTTCACGAGTTTTATGTAATCAGATATGATAGCGCAGCAATAAACTAAAATGATAATGTAAGGAAAACAAAAAAGACGCTGAGATGCACCACCCATGTTCCATTGGAGTTACCTTTTTCAGCATACACAACTGCAGCCATGTGCAGAACTAGGAACATCACCGAAGCTTCACTCACCAGAGAGTTTTAGTAAATACAGTACAGCAATCCAGACAAACTGTAATATGAACAACATAAGTCACTGCTTTGATTCTACACATTGCGGGACTCTTGCAGCACTAAAACATTTCTCTTTTGTGAAAGGCACAACTATGCAAGCAGAGCACAAATGTGAGTAGATCCAACTCTGAACATTGATCTTTAATCAAAACCAACAGGAGAAAGCATGGATTAAAGACCAGTGATGCATTCTGGCCCCAGATTCTGGGGTATTACATCTGTGAAATCAATGTATTTAGCTCTAGGCAGCTAAAAAAAAAAGTGACAACAGCAGCTGTTTTCAATCTCCTGCAGTGAAGTCATGGAAGTCATAGGGACTTAGTAATTGCACAGAGGCTTAATAATGCCTTCTCTCAGAGAATGCTTGGGCAGCTTGGTAAATTAATATAATTGCCATTAATGAAGGCCATCTGCAGAGTGACAAGGTAATAATTCCAAAAGCTCTCATTCATGTCATCCCAGGCTTGCAAGCAGCACAGTAAAGCTTCCATCATTTACAGTAAAGTGGTAAATGAAACTTCATCGTTTTTCAAAATTTGTATAATTTTTGGTTACATTCTCTCTAAAAAATAGCACATATTTGAACGCAGTTGGGTAATTAAAAAAAAAATCTGTGTTTACTGCTAAGAAGCTTTTTGATGAACTTTCTAAATGCCTATTACAGCATGGTGGCAAGACAAAAAGCAGGAAGCCCATCTTTTGAAATTTGATTTTTTTTCTGCCCTAATTTACAAACATTACACATCTTTCTCTCAACTCATAATGATAGATTCAGTACTTGTAACCAGGAGAGGGAAAGCAAAACTCTGTAAAACACAAAAACATTACTACTTTGCCATACCGCCATCTTTGAATGAAGCTAAATAATGCCCTTTCCAAACAGTGATTGTGATACTGATATAATGGAAATTTTTATCATTATTTTATGTGGCATTTCATTGCTGAGACACTGGTAATGGAAAAAGGATGGAAAGGTACAACAGAAGAGTCTTGCAAATGCTACACAGCCTCAGAATAAAGCTAAACTGGACTGGTTCAACTGACATTATAACCCACCCCAATATTAAGAGCAGAATAACCTTCCCACAATCCAGGAGGAAGCAGTTAATGACCTGCTACACCACCTGGACACATACAAGTCTATGGGGCCAGATGGGATCCACCCAAGAGAGTACTGAGGGATCTGGCAGGGGAGCTTGCCAAGCCCCTCTCCATCATTTATCAACAGTCCTGACTAAAAGGGGAGGTCCAAAAAGACTGGAAACTTGCCAATGTGACACCCATCTACAAGAAAAGCCATAAGGAGGACCCAGGGAACTACAGGCCTGTCAGTCTGACCTCAGTACGGGGGAAGATTATGGAACGGCGCATCTTGAGTGTGCTCACACGGCATGTAGAGGACACCCAGGGGATCAAACCCAGCCAGCACGGGTTCATGAAAGGAAGGTCATGCTTGACCAATCTGATCTCCTTGTATGACCAGGTGACCTGCCTAGTGGATGAGGGAAAGGCTGTGGATGTCATCTACCTGGACTTTAGCAAGGCCTTCGACACCGTGTCCCACAGCATTCTAGAAAAGTTAAGTGGCTCATGGCTTAGACAGGAACACTCTTTTCTGGAAAAAAAACTGTCTGGATGGCCGAGCCCAGAAAGTCGTGGTGAACGGAGTTAAGTCCAGGTGGCGGCCGGTCAGCGGTGGTGTTCCCCAGGGATCGGTTTTGGGGCCTGTCCTGTTTAACATCTTTATCAGTGACCTGGATGAGGGGATTGAGTGCTCCCTCAGTAAGTTTGCTGATGATACCAAATTGAGCGGGTGTGTTGATCTCCTTGAGGGTAGGAAGGCTTTGCAGAGGGATCTGGACAGGCTGGACTGATGGGCTGAGGCCAACTGTATGAGGTTCAATAAAGCCAAGTGCCAGGTCCTGCACTTTGGTCACAACAACCCCCTGCAATGCCACAGGCTTNGCTGAGGGAAGTGGGGTTGTTTAGTCTAGAGAAGAGGAGGCTGAGAGGAGACCTCATCACTCTCTACAACTACCTGAAAGGAGGGTGTAGTGAGGTGGGTGCTGGCCTCTTCTCTAAAGTAACAAGTGATAAGACAAGAGGAAATGGCCTCAAGTTGCACCGGGGGAGGTTTAGGCTAGATATTAGGAAAAACTTCTTCACTGAAAGAGTGATCAGGCATTGGAACAGGCTGCCCAGGGAAGTGGTGGAGTCACCATCCCTGGAAGTGTTCAAGAAACGTGTAGATGTGGTGCTTTGGGACATGGTTTAGTGAGTTAGGTGGTATGGGTCGATGTCACACACTGCATCACAATAATGTAATGAGCACAGTATCACCAGACCCAGCTTTTACGATCCAGCAGCCTTCTTCTGGTTCCCTAATATTTGCAAAGACGTATCTCAGGATTAATAACGAAAAGCACAGTTAGGCAGCTTGAGGAAATGACCAGATAATAACACATTGTGTATCAGCACAATGTCTGGGATTCCAGACATTTAGATTGCTAAGGCATGAAAATTAAAAATATTAAACAATTCCATATACCAACTAGGCTTGTTGAACTATCCTACCTAGTGTATAGTGAAACAATATTTTTAATATTATAGAACATAATCAAATATATCTCTAAAGCAACTGGGGGGCATCCAGACCTCATCAGAAACAGGTCAGTGTTCTGCCACTGACATATTTGTGCCTGTAAGTCTTTAGAAGTCCTGGATGTTCTGTCCACAAGAAAATTTTGTAGTAACTTAAAAAGTTTTAAACTAATTAAACAGAAACTGAACTATCTTCAAAGACAACATGCTGTTCCACAGCCTTATTTCATACAAAATACGCAACAGGATTTTGTGTTGACTGCTCCTCCTTTTAAGAAACAATTGGCAGTGACCCAGTCCTGAAAAAGTGGTTTTCTGCAGTGACTTGATATTTTGGTGGGAGTCATAAGACAACAGAATACAACAATGGCTATTTCTGTGTGTGTCCTGGTTTTGGCTGGGATAGAGCTAATTTTCTTCTTAGTAGCTAGAATAGCACTGTGTTTTGGATTCAGTATGGGACTTGGTATGAAAAGAATGTTGATAATGATGTTTTTTAGTTGTTGCTAAGAAATCAAGGACTTTTCAACTTTTTATGCTTTATGCTTTGCTAGTGTGCAGGTGCACAAGACGCTGGGAGTGAGCATAGCCAGAGCAACAGAACCAAACTGGCCAATGGGATATTCCATATCATGCAACACCATGATCAGTATATAAATGAGGGTTGGCTAGGAAGCTTGCTCTCTCTCTTCCGGGATTGGGGTTTCAGGATTTTGTCTCCTCCAGGATTGCTAGCTGGGAATGGGCTGGGCCTTGGTCAGCGGGTGGTGAGCAATTGCACTGTGTGTCACTCATTTGTATATTCTATTATTATTATCATTATTATAATTATTGTCTTAAATTTTAGTTTATTTCAATTACTAAATTGATCTTATCTCAACCCATGAGTCTCCTTACTTTACCCTTCCCATTCTCTCCCCCGTCCTGGGGGATGGGGGACGGTAAGTGAGCGGCTGTGCGGTGTTTGCTGCCAGATGGGTTAAAACCACGACATTGTGTCTAGTTGCCACACCACATTTTTATACACACTTTCTGATCTGACTACTTTTGGTACTGATAAATGTTTCACCATATGTATTTACCAGTCAGATTTTCTTTTAAATAATATTCACACAGAAAAATTAGATTTAGTCTTGAAATGGAAAATGGTGTAGCAAAGGAAGGTTGGGAGGAAAGTGAGATACACCTGAATTTTACACTACTATTTACCATACAGAAATAGAAACTTGAGAATCAACCTGAAAGAAAACTGCTCATGGGGAAATGCATGGGTTTATCAAGCTGTATCATTACTCTACTAGCGTTTCAGTATCAATTACCAGATATTAACAGTAAATGAAACTCCCATAATCTCCTAAAGTATGCCACATTTTCTTGTTGATGATTTAGTGTGTTTTGCTCAACTGTTTATTCTGTCTTCTGTGCCTACAGATCTTTAAGGTTTCTTGCCAGACCAGAAGATCACCCTATCTTACAGTTCTCGTAACTTCCTTTTTACTGACTTACAACAATTAAAGCCACTTTATCAATTCAGGTTGCCTAGTTTCATATTCCACCTGAATATACCTTCTGAGTAGTTCAATTACGCATTCCCTTTTGCAGCCTTGTCCTTCATCTATTACAGCAACCGCCTGGGAATTAAAAAGCTATAACATAGCAACAGCTTTGAATACACAGGAAGTGCACATGGAAGAGTGAAGGACTTAATGGTATAACGGACAAAATTCAAGCATCTTTTGCCAGATGACAAGGCTATATATATGGCTATTTAATCTTCAGGTAGCTAGGGAGCTTTTGAAACAAGTCATTTTAATATGCAATTCAATATTTTTTTCAAAATTAAGTTCTAATGTCACAAGATTTCAGTTCTTTTTTTCTGGTTTGAGGGTCTTCAGGTGAAAAGGAAATACTGAGTCCATTACATACTTTAATTATTTTCATTATTTCCAGAGCTAATACATATTCTTGCCTAGTGCCAGACAGAATATTTCAGTTGGTAGTACTTATATTTAGCTAAGTAAGAACCATTAATCACCATTTCCTGACATAGCATCACAGAAAAATGCCAGAGTACTTCTATTTAAATTTAATTCACTCAGTCACTTTAAAAAGATTTTATTTCTATAGGATATTAGTGCAAGGATTCGAACTGGCGGGTTGATTTGCTAAATAAGTTCCCATAAATACAATTCATTACAGCCCTTTAATAGATTCCTACACTTTAGTTTGGAATGTATATCATCTAATAAAATAATTCATACTTCTAAAGAATAACTGATCATAAAACTGATCTTCTGTTTCTGTAGTTAAAGAATTCCTACTTATGGAAGGGACAAGCCACATTGAATCAATTCTGTGTGGTTTACATCTTACCTTTGATCATTTTACCTGCATTCAGCCCAATACTGAGTTTCTCTGGAACATTCTTGAACAACCAAACTCACTGGACAGTTAAGTGTCCATAATTTCTTAGACTGAAAAAGAAAATGTTTATTTTCCAAAATCCTCCATTATGGAGTTTATAGAACTGGAGGATCCAGCCTTAACCTCTTTCATTGGACTTTCTGATGAAAGAAAGTTAGGCTCCCATCTTACATTATACAACGAACACACCACACTGCAGATCTGAATATCTGCATATATATAACAAGCAGCCTCTTACAGAATTTTCATACTAATAAAAAGCCTGCCACTGCTTCTCATCTCATTTCTATTACTCCTACCTACTGCTCATACTCGGTCTGCGTCACTGATTTCTCCAATAAAGCTCTTGTGTTCTAAACAACCCCCACTTTTCTTGTTCCTTCCAACTGACTGTTGCGCCTTCTCTTGTAAGACCAACCAACCACTTTTCTTCTCTAGTCTATGTAGGTGCTAATAGAGGGAATTGAAAGCTAGTTGCCAGATTCTCACATCTTGCACTCAGAATAAGCGAAGATCAACAATGGGAGGGAACATTTGCAGGGAGATTTCTGTCTAGCCTCAGTATCTCAAGCTCAAATACGCTCAGAAAAAAATGTGCTGTTCAATAAAGTATCTATCAGTCTGTCATAAACTCCAGTGTACATTGAAGGACACACAAGAAGGGCATCCCTGATTAACAGCAAGTCCCAGCCCAGATACCTTCCATGCCCTTGCTGCAGTGCTTGGAGATGTCTAACAATGTAACGTGACCAAAATATTCCATGCTTTTCTTATTATTTTTTTTAAATGGAAGAATTTATTTTCTGCAATTTCCCAACACCTCTTCAAACAGTGTTAAAAAAGGGAGTTACAGTCTAAATATTTGCCAAGGGCTTAATGTAAGTAACTGAAAAGAGGAGCCACATGTTGAACAACCTTACATACTAGCAACGTACATATGTCAATTCCCCCACTCTCCCCAAATGAAATGGGCTTTCTATATTTGAAGATTTCTTCTAAGAACAGATTTACATACATAGTCGTGAATGGCACTGATACATTTTTTTCAGTGTAGAAATGTTGTTCTCTGGTATTGATATACTACACAGGTTATATTATATATATTATATACTAAATATTTTAAAGAAAATAAATGTTTTTGTTTATGAAGCTGGTAGAATTGATCTAACTGCTCATCCATCATCACTCAATTCTTGTGTAACAACTAGCTCCGGGCTTCTTAAAATGACTATTATTTGGTTGTAAGAATCTAACAGTAATTAGATAGTCTGCCATGTACAGGTTGTCTTTACACAACACTCTGTAAAGACCTTTTGTGCCACTGAGATGATTTTCTCAAAATCTACTTTCAGTTCTCTGAACTGAGAGTGAATTTGTCTAAGCCATTTTCCTACTTCCTAGGCTCTGTACCTGTTTCAACAAGCTTTGTGTTTGCTTCTGCTAAGAATATTTTCCAGAGATTAATATAAACTTGGTAAGATTTCACTGATGATGCTGCAAGGATTGAAAATTGCCTTTAACAATTGGAGTACCAGGCTCTGCTATCTGGAAAAAAAACCAATAAAACCCCACAACTTTTCAGTGCTCTGTGATCAATTAAAGAAGCATTTAGTTGGTTAAATGAAAGGACTGGTCCGAATATCAGCTTTTCAGGGTACATAGTGCAATTATTTATTATCATGGAACACTATTCCCTTTAAAAACCCTGGAAAACTGCCATTTAATTAAGTGCAAGTCTCTCTCTGTTTCTTACATTGAAGACTATATTCCATAAAAAAAAGACTGTGTTGCTTTTTGCTTATTAAACTTATGTCTGTTCCTCTTTCTTCCTTCCAGCCACCCAGCAGTCCATTCAATCAATGGGCTGCTGTTGCCTAGTTATCAGGAGTTCAATTCTGCTACCATCAAGGGAACATTAGATTCCCCATTGATTTCAGTGAGCGAGGATTAGTTCTAGCCAGCAGACAGATAAACTGAAACAGTTCTTACAGATTTTCTGCTGAAAAGATGTTCTCCTCATTAGGGCATTTGGAGCTGCTTCTGTATGGCAGGCTAACAGCACTCAATTTAGTAGGTAAAAAGTCTGACATAATGTTGAATTAATTTCATGGTTTCTGTCTAAGAAACTTCTGACAGAAGTATTTGTAATTTAACTGCTCTAAAGATACTGCTAGTATGCATGTAGGAAAGGGGGGTGCTGCTTTTCTAGCTTGACTAGAAGAAAACAATCATTTATCTACCGTTGGGCAGATCTTAGGAAGGCCCTGACCACGGCTGGCAGGGTAATGATCATAGTTCTTAGTAATCTGACAAGGATTTTTGACATGTGGAGCAAGACCTGCTGGGACCTGACCACTGACTTCAATGGCAAGATACCTGTCAGCTTCAGTTAACTTCAGTGCTTGCAGCGTTTGTCTCTCACTGCAATCTGATTTTATCAGCACATCCCTATTACACACCTGGGCTCAAAGGAAAGGCATTCAAGCTTGCACTGACCCAAGCTGGCATATCCCCATATCCCAGCACAGTGCTGTACAGGTTAGCACAGACCCTGAAACAGCATGAACAGAATAGTAAAGCACCAATTAATCACACTTTCTCCTTAGCAAGGCTAACTGCCTCAGGCTTGAGGACTTGCTGATGCAACTGTTCTGTGTCTGCTTTTCAGTAACTTTGGCATTCTGCAAGGGAGCAGGCACCTACAGACACATCTCACATCCATCATCCTTTATACAAGGTACTCCTGTTTCTACAGCACTGAAAGGAAAACATACTTTTCAGAAGAGAGATATTATTCTGAGAAATAACTAAAAATCTTAATTTCATACCTCTCTGATAGCTGTACAAAACTCACTCTGCAGCACCTTCTTTAGGGACTGTAGTTTGTGTACTGGTACTTCTCCAGATTCTTGCAGTTTCTCCAGTAACTCAATTGCTCGTGCAACATCTGAGTGGGGGAAAAAAAAAAAGAATACAGATCAGTATAAACCATGACTAGCAAATGATTAAAAGGGACACAGTGACGGTCATTTTAATCAGCTTTACCAGCATATATTGTATTAATCATGTGTTATATCAGCCTCATCTAGGCAACAACACTGCTGTTCAGAGATCCAAATCCCAAAGTATGGACAAACCATGCATGTACATGTACAACAGACACACACACAGAGGCACCGTCTTAGTTGCAAACACTCTTTGGAACACAGCTCCCAGTTCAAAGCATCTAATCCATATTAGCAGACCTAAAATATTTCTTACTTTCTGCACAAGTAGCACAGGAACAGAATGGACCCTACTTTCAGAAAGTCATAAAGAATGAAGTTGAATCCTTATGTAAGCACCCTCAGGATGACATCTAAGACAAATATTTAATCTTCTCATAAACCTACATATAAGTATCAACCATTGATAAAGAATCATAGAATCATAGAATGGTTAAGGTTAGAAGGGATCTTAAAGATCATATAGTTCCAACGCCCCTGCCACAGGCAAGGGACACCCTCCACTAGACCAGGTTGCTCAAAGCCTCATCCAACCTGGCCTTGAACACCTCCAGGGATGGAGCATCCACAACTTCTCTGAACATCCTGGTCCAGTGCCCTACCACCCTCACAGTAAAGAATTTCTTCCTAATATCTAAACTAAATCTACTCTCCTTCAGCTTAAAACCATTACCCCTCACCCTATCACTACACTCCCTGAGTGCCTCCCCATCTCTCCTGTGCCCCCCTTTAAGTATTGGAAGGCCGCTACAAGGTCTCCCCAGAGCCTTCTCTTCTCTAAGAAAAAACCCCAACTCTTTCAGCCTGTCCTCATAGGGGAGGTGCTCCAGCCTTCTGATGACCTTCGTGGCCCCCCTCTAGACCTGTTCCAACAGGTCCATGTCCTTCTTATGTTAGGGGCCCGAGCTGGACGTGATACTCCAGGTGGGGTCTCACAAGAGCGGAGTAGAGGGGAGAATTATCTCCTTTGACCTGCTGGTTACACTTTTTTTGATGCAGCCCAGGACATGGTTGGCTTTCTGGGCTCCACATGCGCATTGCCGGCTCATATTGAGCTTCTCATCAACCAACACCCCTTCTCTTTGGCGCTTCTCTCAATCCATTCTCCGTTCAGCCTGCATTTGTGCTTGGGATTGCCTCAGCTCACGTGCAGGACCTTGCACTTGGCCTTGCTGAACTTCATGAGGTTTGCATTGGCCCACCTCTCAAGCCTGTCAAGGTCCCTCTGGATAGCATCCCTTCCCTCCAGTGTGTCGACTGCATCACACCACTTGATGTCATCAGCAAACATCCTGAGGGTGCACTCGATCCCACTGTCCATGTCTCCAACAAAAATGTTAAACAAGAAAGTCATTCAGAGACAAGTAAAGTCTGCTAGGGAAGAGTAAATGTGTAAGGCTCTTGTTCAGGTCTCCAAAGACCTGATCTGCCACAAAAAATGTGCATGACCCACAGAAATAAATGGAATAATATTTTCAGTGGCCTGAATTCTCCTTAAGCACCTGTGTATTGTCAAGGGAAAGATCAAAGTGTCTCTGAAGAGAGGTCCAAAAGGCTTAAGTGAGTAGCCATTTTGAGTGGTGAGTGGGAATCTGGTCCAGTTGAACACAGTCCATACCCTCACTCTCACAATATTTTTCTTCTTTAACAAGTAGTTCCTAATCTACACAGTTATTACTGAGATACATACAAAAAAAAAAAAACAACCCATGAGATGCCTGATGATCCTTTATGGCTGGGGACACAGAGGCACAAGAAATAGTGGCCAGTCTCATGGCCTAGTCAAACAAGGGACACACTGACTTACACACAGGAGTGAACTAAGTGATATACATCTTGATCAGTCTTCAGGATGGTACAACAGCTTAACAGAGAGTTTTCTCCTGCTGTGTCATTTAATTATATCTTTCAGTTCTTCCTGTAAATTTGCTCATACAGTTGAACCTGGCAACACTGTTGTCTTGACTGTGTGGTCATTCTCACATCTAGCATCTTTTGCATCACTACCAGAGCCACTACTGGCCAGTTACACAACTCTACTAAAAATAGGTCTGTATCCTAGTGATGAAATGAATGCATAGTATTAAATGATAAAACAATATTTGAGGCATTTTAGTTCTGTGTTTTCAATGTACTAAAAAGAAACAAACACCCTCCCCTCAACCACATATCTCCCAAATGACTACAATGGCTAGAAGCAATCTTACATAATTCTCCTTTCCAATGACAAAGATTGTACTGTTTGTCACTGGGAGATTATGCTAATTTAAACAGTTCTTACAAACCTTGACTTGTAGCTGAGCTATACTGACCAGATGTCTTATACAACAAAGACATGAGAAGTCTTCTGGAAGTAGAAAAGAGATGACAGTAGATGAGCTGCAATGGGAATAAAATAATGACCATATATTTGCATTTTTAAGAAAATAATTATTATCCAGTGGCATCAGTGTTAGGAAAAGAGAAGATGACACCTGAAAGAATTTACGATTTAATTAAAAGAGGCAGACAGCTGGTCAGCATGGTAGGTTGTGCCATAATAGATTAACACCCAAACAATTCTCAACCTTTTTTATAAGCATCTGCCAAAAGACAGCTCTAAGTATGAGAGGAAGCATGGCAGAAAGCATGCTGGGTTTCTTGCAGAGGGATATTTCCACTTATTGGGCTCTATTCTGCATCACAGAGCAGCCTTGGAGCTCCCAAACTTTCAGATGAAACTAACCCTAAATCCACCTTCAAAGACTGCACCTGTGCTTTCGCTCCAAGAAGTGCTTCAAATGCTAGTGGGCATCCAGTCCATGTTACGAGATCACAGCTAGTCTGAAATAACCTCTCTGCACAATCCACACAATGTTGGTGCGAGGTCCTCAGCACCACCTCTTTTGCTTTGCTGATCTGCCTGTTTCTCCACTCCACTCTATCTGCAGGTAGAGACGTAGCCAGTATCACTGAAAAGGAATCATCTGAGAGACAGATACTTTGGTGTGACGGGAAAGAGAAGGATTAGTGAAGTAGGTTTGCGAATTGCATGCACAGAGACAGAAGCCAAAGCCATATTTGCAAATAAAAAGTGAAGAGATGATGTGGATGAGGTGTTACCAAGAAAGATCCCTCTAAAGCTCTTACTGAAGTGATGATCAGAAAGCTAAGAGGAGTTCTGGGAAATAATGAGGCCACAGAAACCAAGAAAAAAAGAGATTCTAGAAAGAAGAATGTGACCAATGACAGCTTCAAAGAGGATGGTTTTGAGATTTAAGAAGAGGTAAGTACACTCTTTAGCAAGAACAATTTCAATGGAGTGCAAAAGAATGGCAACACATTAAATAAAATATGATACAACAGACTAACATGATTGTAATGTTCTCAGTAAAAATAATGTTACAGTGATTTTCTAACAAAACTATAGAAGCATTCAGGTTGGAATTTTTCTTTTAAAGCCTGTATCTGCCATCCAAGACTTCGGTAATTACTAAACTCACACTCCCCAGTTATTAGTACCAGCCAGTGCAAACGGGTATGTCAGACAGCACAAAGCAATTAGATGATTTATTCTGAAGAATAAATCTACCATAATAGGTCAGATAAGGCCTCTGAAATGTATGTGGTACATGATAGCTATTCAGATATTCTGAATCAGACTGGCGTCCTTTCCAGTACCAGTTCAGGTAAGTTTTGAACTGTCTTTTCCTCTCACCAGCTATATCTGTAAAAGGTCAGTGCCACAGATGACAGATTGGCTGCTATTTTGCAGTTGCTTAGAAGTTTCATCACCACACCTGAAAATTCTGTGAATCAACCCACACTTGTTATGGTTCTGAACTAAATCATATTCAATTTGTACTGACTGAGAAACCTTTTCTGGTCCAGAAGGAAACATAAGTAGCTTTAGGTACAACAATCAATNTCCCTGCCCATGGCAGGGGGGTTGGAACTTGATGATCTTTAAGGTCCCTTCCAACCCAAACCATTCTATGATTCTATAAAAGAGTTAAGTATTGGTCTAAACATTTCCCTAGGGCATGGACCAGACTCTAAGTGATAATAAATCACTTCTAAAGTGACAAGTGTTACAAAACAAATGATAAATTCATATAGTGGTTGAAAAGTGTGTCATGGGTGTTTAATCTGTAGTCTCATAGGCAAAACTGGGCACTAAGTTGTCATTTGCCAATACTATATTACTTAACTTTGTGATGAAGAAGTGGTTGGGGGTAAAGAAGAAGCAGAATATCCATCCCAAAAGCATTTTGATTTTCCACATTTCCAAATTCATCCAACATGCTAAAATACACGAATGCTGTTGCCCACGTTCTTGCTTTGTTTTATTATTCACCTATCATAGCTGTTAACAATAGTCAGGCTTCTTTCTCGTGTCACAATTAGGCCCATAGCTTGCTCAATTTGGCAATTACTTGTGGGGTATTGTTCACAGTAGAGAGACTATAGAATAAGGGTTTCATAGGATAAAATTAAAGAATGAAAATGAGGCATGGGTTCAGGTCCAAAGCTGTTTGTCAACATCTGATGCTTTGCAAAAAGCAAAATATAACAGTTGGTACAAACCAGAAGATTTTGAGCAGTCTAAAAATGTATAAAGATGAGTGTATAGAATATGACCTCATGAAAAAGGCTGCATTTCCTTCTATTAATAACTCTGAAGGGAGGATTTGAACAAACAATTGTTTTAGGACAGGTTAAAAAGCAAAATTTATCAATGCATGAGAACTTGAGTGACACATGGGCTTTTGCTGATGGTTCACCCAAGGTGAGCTCCAGCTAAAACTAAAGTGCTTGCTCAAAGAAGTGATGTGACTGGCAATCTGGAAGACTTCAAAGTTATGTTGAAAAACAAGCACATAGCAGGGAATGCACCCCTGTTGAAGTATTGTTGTATGTTTGAGAAGGATTGGTATTCCTCTGCTGGGATACTTTTCTTGTCCCCAGTCTTCCTTTGATTACAAATATATCTAGCTCTGCTTGTTAATGTTATCACTAACATTAAGTTAACACACACTAAGGGACTGTTCTTAAATACCGTTTTCCTACATACTTGTGGAAAGTGCAAATTAATGAAAAGAGTGTGTGTGTGAGCACATATTAATATAGATATATGTAAAAAAAACCCCTCGAATTATGTTAAAAACACTTAAGTTCTACATAAATAAAATAAACTTGCCTTTTATTCCTGATTTGTCCTTCCTTTAACAAAAAATATTCTTCAAACGTATCTTTGAAAAGGATTGTTTTGCTTACTCTCAAACATTTTCCAAAATATGAACTCCATTATATCAACATTAAACTCATGCTAATGTCTTGAAAACCATCCTCATCTCCCACATTCATATCCCACAGAAATTGTTGGGAATTTTGATTAACTGTGTGGGTAGAATTATTCCTCTGTATTCTATGATGCATAAACTTTAAAAGGAAGATGCACTTATTTCACCCCTTATTATATCCAACTCTAACCACATCTTTCTTGTTCTACAAATCTTTTTCGGGTTTTCTCATACATATGCATCATTCCTTTCTCTCCCATTCTGTTTAACATTCACTTCCCTTTTTGTCTTCTCATCATCATCCTCGCCTACAGCCTTTCAGGAAATAATACTGTTTCAGTGTAGTGGGTCATGTTATCAGTGAAACACAGAGAAGGAAGAGGGCTGTGGGTAGGTGGAATGCATTTTATCACAGAATCACAGAATGTTAGGGATTGGAAGGGACCTCGAAAGATCATCTAGTCCAATCCCCCTGCCGGAGCAGGAACACCTAGATCAGATCGCACAGGAACGCATCCAGGCGGGTTTTGAATGTCTCCAGAGAAGGAGACTCCACAACCTCTCTGGGCAGCCTGTATCAAGTGAGGTCATCAAAAGAAAAGCATGACTCTCAGAAAAAATCTCAAGTGTTCTTTCTGTATTTTCATTCGAATGAAGTTTCATTTGCATTGTTAGTAGGACACAAGCAGTAGGTTACTATACAAACCCCAAGAAAAAGAGGAGTCCCTAGAACACAGAACTAGCAAGATATACTGTGATACAAGCGGAACATTCCCATGCTGTACTAAATGAAGTTGAATCATGTATACCTAGCTATATAGCATAGTGCAGTTGAAAAAAAAGGTCATCTGATATATATTGTTTTCACTTACTGATTGTTGTTCAAATAGCTAGCAATGTACAACATAGACTGATCTGTTTAATTTGCTGGATGTTTTGAAAAGTAAACACGATTTCCAATACTTTGCAAATCGGCATTTACAACTCAAAAGCAAATTATGAATCCATAGAAAGAACCCTGGCTGATGTGAGCTCGGTGCTCTTTCACATTACTGCTAAAATTGTCTCCAGCATTCTCTGAAAGTTGTCCAGTCTGGGGTTTCACTCCGGTAGATTTTGTGCAGGATTTATGTTTGTTTCAGTTTAGTCAGATAGGTTGAAATTATTAGGAAAAACGTAGCAAACTATTTTAGTACGCTAAATGAGTCCCATTTAACACGAGTGACTCTTGAAAAAGAAGTATGTGCATGCTTTATAGTGCAAAATGTGAAAACTATTGTACATCTACCAGTGTCTAACCTTCCTCTCTTGTGCTAGTATCTGAGTGAATTGTTCTGCAGTCCTTAAAATATATTATCCTCTGATTTAAGAGACTATTAGGCAGTTAAATAGTAGCTACAAAGCTGTATAATACTAGTTTGCGTTCAAACGGTAATTACTGTTTGCCCAGAGAAGGGCAACAAAACTGGTGAAGGGTCTGGAGCACAGGTCTTACGAGGAGCGGATGAGGGAGCCGGGGTTGTTTAGTTTAGAGAAGAGGAGGCTGAGAGGAGACCTCATCACTCTCTACAATTACCTGAAAGGAGGGTGTAGTGAGGTGGGTGCTGGCCTCTTCTCTACAGTAACGAGTGATAGGACAAGAGGAAATGGCCTCAAGTTACACCAGGGAAGGTTTAGGCTGGATATTAGGAAAAATTTCTTCACTGAAAGAGTGGTCAGACATTGGAACAGGCTACCCAATGAGGTGGTGGAGTCACCATCCCTGGAGGTGTTCAAGAAACATGTAGATATGGTGCTTCAGGACATGGTTTAGTGAGTTAGGTGGTGTTGGGTTGGACTTGGTGATCCTTGAGGTCTTTTCCAACATTAATGATTCTACGATTCTATGATTCTACTCAGAAACATAGTATTTCTTTACTGTGATAAGTACTCTAGAATCATGTTGTTGGGTTGTTCCCAAAACCAAAATACAGCGATCACTTTTTATTAATGAGATACTAGAGAACAGGTTTCTCACCTTCTTGAGGTCTTTCCATGCCACATTCCTGTTAATTCTGGAGACCTTCACTGCATTAGTATGCTGGTTACTAGTAAAAGTAAACGTGCTGCATAAACACCACCCTTTGGTACCTCAAAGAGGATACTCAGCAAGTCTCTAAAATACTCACTAGCTTCACCATGGCATTACAGAGTACTAATCCTGGCAATTTTCAAGTTCTGTTTTGTCGTGCTTGAAAACCTTTAATCAGGCTGAAGGTGAAGAATTTGCATGACATAACAGGTCACTATAGTTGCCAGTAGTTTTTCATTCCTCCAAACCATTTTTTCAGGTTTAGTTATTCCTTTAAGCTCATTAGAATACATTCCAGAATTCTTGATGTTATTCTATCAACGTTTTAATCACAATTCCCAAAGCTTACATGGGATGCTTTGTTATATTTAGCAATCTTCTCCAAACACTATCATATGACATGTAATCAATGGTTGGGCAATCAGAATTCCATGGTGATTAGCAAAGTTCATTCATAATTCATAGTCCGTAGCTCTACTACATTGTATCAAAACACTTATGTCACTTCATGGTTAAAGCACCAGCTTTGGAAAATTTTCAATGTGTCTCTTCTGAAAATTCCCCATATTACTAGAGCTCTGCTGTCTGTTTCAGATTGGTACAACATGGCCATTCTTACTGTGGTGTCAATTACTAGACTGTCCAATACACTTCCATTCACATCTTTGGTTTCTTACTATCAGTACAGTGCTCTCCTGAAATACAAAAGCCTTTCCATTAATTTAATATATGTATTTAACCTAATCTGGAGAGTTTAGAAATGTTGAAGCAAAGAACAGTCTTCACAGCCCATTTAAATGGATATGTTTGTCTTGCCCAAAATTTCACGCTACTCAGTAAGCATAAAGGTATACTTCACCATGGTAAATCTAACTCGACGTGCAGGGAGCAATGAGCTAAGCTGTTAGAAAACAGCAATATTATTCAACACACTATAGTGTGCATCTGTGAGGTCTATTCAAATTAATTATAGCAAGAATACTGCCAGTGCTTTCACACTCTAGATGATATGGGTAGCAGCTACAGCTTGAATGCAGTGTCACTTTTTACAGCCCTGTGGTGAAAAATTACAATGAATGCACAAATAAATATAACAAAGAACAACCATACAGAGCTTTCATGATTCATCTCATGGTGAGGGTTTCAAGCTGCCACGCTTTTGATGTAGGCATCGACAGCTCAGCGACTCATCCTAGACTGACGTTACAGTTAAGAAGGAGAAACAGACACTTTGAGGCTACAGTTCACCTGACCTATTTTAGATGAGATGAATCATATACTGGGAGTGCCTGTTCCCTTTGTTGACTATAAAGGGAGACTAGATTATTAGCTCAGATGTAAATGCCTACATCCTACATATTAGACATCCACATCAGCATGATGAAACCCACTCTTACTGTCCAGATGTATAGTGAATGACTCATGCAAACTTATTTCCATGTGGTCTGGGAGATACTGGACTTCAGAACAGTAACATTTGACAAGAACAGTGTCATTAGCAGGCAGGACAAGGACAATGTGTTTTTTAGTTACAGCTTTTAAAAATGCCTTAACCAATGGTCTTATGGATTTTTTTTTTCTTAATGTATGAGAAAAATCAACCATGAAATACCATTTAGTATCTCTGTTTGTCTCATTGTGCCTGATGTGAGATGACATTAATGGTATATCCCCACGGGTTTCTACGTACATTCCCGCACTGCCTGGGGCAGGCTCATTTTCTTTGGCTACTCATCTGCCCATGTTTTGGTCTATATGTTTCTACATGTTTGAGCTGCACCCAGGTTCTGTCTGGCTCTAGCTTCTCAGGCACATCACAGGCATCCAAGTTCTCTGCTTCACTCCATTCCTCAGACACAGAGCCTGTGACCCAGCTGTTGCACATCCCAAGGCAGCGCTGTATACCATGAGTTTCCCAGCAGCTTTGGCAGGAATGCCTGAATATGACAGCAAAGATCTGAGAAATATTGCAAAATAACCTATAGAAAGGACACAGTTTATTTGCAGAGAAAGCAGTGCCACCTGTGATCCAAATACAGACAGCAAACTGTGGACACCCCCTCCATTCAGCATCCTCAACACCACAAAAGCCCTTCAGGGCTCTCCACCAGTTTCAGTCACTTTTTCTGCTACAGGCATTCTGCCTGAAATACTGAAATACTGCCATTTCAGGCATACTGCTCCTGAATACTCTGATTTGCTTGTTCAAATGCAACAGTCAAAAGGTTCCTTTAAATGAAAAAATACGCTCCTCTGTGTTCTCTGAACCTCACAATGTCTACAATGTCCTGAGTAATCTACCCCCTCTTCACACTCTCCTAAGTTTTAACTAGTTATTTCTGTTCTCCTCAGCTAGGGACTCTCATAGCCTTAACCTACCTTAAACGGGAGAACTGGATTTGCTTTACTTTGGTCAATCTTAGTATATTCATTACTGTACATAGATAGAGCCAATCCTCAATTTTTTTCCTTTAAGCCTTCACATAACTGATGTTAAGTCACAGGAGCACCTTTGTCAGCAATTTTCAGATTTTGTGTGTGTGGTGTGTGTGATGTGTGTGCGCGCGTGTGCGTGTGATCGATCTGTACAGTTCCTAAAACTATTAAAGTTCGTTGGATACTTAGAGAAAGTGGCTTGGTACTGTCACTTTTCCATTGTTGCTTTTTTAACTGAATGACAATAAATCACAAAATAATAAAGAATTGAATTGATAGGTAATTCTGGATTGTTTCAATAAGAGGAGTTTCACTGGCTAATAATACAATTCAGGTTTTTCAAAGATAGGGATTTAAAGTTAACCTTAAAACCTAATAATTTTTAAACACTGAAATGATTTTAATTCTTCCAAATTATTAGGTTCATTGCAATTTCTAAAGCAATAGATGAGGAGGTGCATAAATATGAGTTTGAAAAATTTCACCAGAAGATCTTGCCATGTGTGAAAAATCAAGAGATTACAGATACACCAACCCTTTACATTTGACAGCACCCACTGCTGTTGGATAGAAGGCATTGAACATAGCATCAATGTGTAAACAAGTTCCCAAATTATCGTTTAAGATAAAAGATTAAAAAATAAAACTGAAAATGTAAAGAATAGAAGAACATTGAAAACTATGGTATTTTCTAACGCAGCACTTAAAACAGAATGGAAGGTAAAATTAATTTTTCTTCCTTTGTATATAGTTTTGACTTTATATTGCTTAATTATACCTGCTTTTTGTAATCATAACTATTATTTATATCTAGTCATTCACTGCTGAATAGAACAGATGAGATATGATTCTGGTCCTTTTATTAACTAGGGACAGTTAGCTACAAATATGATACAAAAAGACAAGAGGTTTTTTTAAAGTTTATTTTGTATTCAAATAAATATATATTATGTATATAATAAGTATATATTCATTCCTTTAAAAAAATATTAACCCTTGTTTCCTGCAGGAAGCAGGATATTTTGTAGTTTCAGACTTCGTTATTTATTTTAATTCTCAGTCTTTTTTTAAAAAAGAGAGAACTCAGATGCTTAAAGCAGTTATTTGCCTACACAGGACATGTGAAATAGTGTTCTGTCTGATTTCCTGAAACTATGAAATGACAAAAAGAAAATCCTTTGGAGCAAAGCTGTAACCACCTGAGAAATTCAGTACAGTGAAAAGACCTGGCCTTAATGAATCACATTCCTACAAGTTGAACTATATGAAAGCAAGGAAGCTGTCTACTGCCTCCTTTAGCCATCTTGTAAAGAGATGTCTTGCTGTCTCTCCACCAGCCTCATCTGTCGCCTGATCACAACATCACTTGATCTTGTAGGATCAGTTCCGCCTCAGCAGACACCGCTCGTTGTGCTGGAGTGAAGCTGCTTTAGGCACTAGACAAAAGCACAAGGGACACTTTGCTGAAATGGCAAACGTGAACACTTTAGAGGTTCTGAACCCAGATTAGAAGAAAAAAAGGCTGGTACATTAACCAGGACTCTACTTAACAGAATACTTGCTTTTGTGTTTTAAACCACAAGTATATAGAGAAAAACACTAAACTCATGAAGAAATTAAAGATTTGACTAAGCTATAGAAGCAGAAAATAGAAATAATTACAAGAAATAAGCTTGCCTGAACAAAGGAAAACAGGATGAAAACCAACACACTTTTTTTTTAGCTGAAATCCATTCTCTTGCTCCCCTGCCTAAGCAAAAGCAAGTATTTATGCATCCTGTGGGCACATCACAAAACAAAAGTATTTGCCATACAGGCAACCTCATGCGTCTCTCACACTGATACTTTCAACATCTGTTTTTAGTTGGCATCAGAGAGATTTTTTTTTTGGCAGGGAAGGAGACAGGAAGAGGGAAAAAAAAGGTCCCAATAGGTGTCTCGCAAAGGGAGGTAAGGTTAACTTAGAGATGCTAATTCTCCTTCACAACAGGCACTGTGTTTGAGCCAAAGCAGTAACTCTCACTTTCTTTGCTGCTTGTATGTCATTACTAGAGTCTCCTGCTGCCTCTCCTCAGTCTTCTCTCTCCAGCTAATCTTAGTCTCTATTTTTTTTTCTGTTATTATCAGAAAGAAGAGAAAGATGGCTGAGGACTACTGGCAATTGTACATAGTGGTAATACAAGTTGTCAATTGAAGACTAGCATCATTATCTTCTGTTTTTCTCGTTTGAGACTCTGGTGAGACAACAGTGAAAAATGGCATTTGTGCAACACAATGGATGTGACGTAGTCATTACGTACACATACCTAAACAACTTTACCTGTAGGCTCAGGTAACAAGAAAAGAGTTAATATTCTCTCTTCAATTTTAGTGGATTTAAGGATATTGTTTTTTGCAGATTAAACCCCTCTGGTAGCTGGTTACATACTAATTTCTCAGGAAAGGAAAAAACCCTGTTCTTTGAAAGTGTGTATGTGAAAAGCTACAACAGGAAGAAGAAAGCAATATTAAAAAATCCTTTGTTAACAAATTCCTCCAAAACTAGGCAGTACAGATATGCTGCTGGTAGATGTCTACAACTGACCACTGTTAACTTTCAACTTTGAAGAAAATATGATCTTAGAAGAAACTTGTGACTACGTTGAATTGCTGCTGCAAGTTACCAACAAAACTCTGAAAGATAAAACTCCTGTGAGAAACAGAGAGCTTACTGTCACCTTTGCAGTGCTGTTGCTTGGTGTCCTACATGCTGAACAATGCTAAGAAGAGCAGGAGAACTGGAACTCATCTTGGGTTGCAGCTTGATTTCACAAGATATCTACATAAAATAGGAGGGGCACACCTGGCATACTCTGACATAGTTGTGCCATTAGGATTCAAAAGGTGCTGTAGAAATTAGTAGAAACTCCAGAGTTGTTACTATTGTGTTACAAGACTATCAGCCTACAGGGGATCAGACATACAACCACTTCTTTTTCCAAAGACTGCTTCATAGGTTTTAAAGCCATCATGCTCTCTTCAAGTTTCTCTGGTTTGGCTCTGTATAAAAAAGAACAGCTATATTACCCTTTTGTTCCTGTGATGATTCAGTAAACACCATTTGACAAAAACACTGCTGCCAAATCTACTGAAAAGTGAAGAGATGATGGAACATAAATTTCTGAGGCTAAGACTGCTGCTGACGGCCACAGTCATCCACCTAATCTATTTCAAGTACCTTCTTCCCCAATGCTTAACTGATTGTAGAGGGATCAATAGCTTAAGGTTTAGCAGATGTACTCTTTCTCAGAAAACATGATTGAAAAAGAAAATTAAAGAGCTAGTGGATGTGAAGGATTAGTGATTAAACATGGGCTTTTACTGAAAAAAAACAGTAAAAATGTAATTTTGGTTCAGAAGAAATAAATTAGGAGACTATTTTGGGGACCACTCTTCCTTATACAATTATCCATGTTTATATAGAAACAATTAAAATCAATGCTTTGATGCTCTGTTTATTCATGGATACTTCATTGTTCCATCTTTTAAATAATGAAGGACAATCTTTCTCTGGTCTCTTCTCAAGACGCAGTTTTCTAATCGGGATTTTTTTCTCTAATTTTCTTATGATTATTGGTAAAGTAGCACCAAGGTAACAACGCATTACAAAAAGCTATATACGTTTCCTGGTAACTTACCTGAGTTTGAGAAATCTGTGGTTTATTTAACCACCTAATTTTGGACCCCAGTGAAACAAGTTTTCAAATACGTACATACATCTCTTTCTGTATTTAACACCTCTAAGATCCAAGCTTGTGGTTTAAATACTCAGGAAAACATTGTTGGTAGGTAAATGCTTATTTCTGAATCAAATCTTCTCATCTGAATAGAGAATTAACAGCTGAATGTTTCTCATTCAGAGGCTGACTCTCCAGCAAATGTCTCAATAGAAGATTAAGTTGACTGAGATTAACTTGGAAAATGCCTGGATTTATACATATATATACAGTTTACAACAACTTAGTAAGTATTGCTTTTACAATGTCAAAAATGCATCATGTGGAACAAATTAACTGCGTGATGGAAGGCAGCCTTACAAATTTACAGTTACATGCTTTTCAAAACACTATATATCTGCCTTTGCTTGGTTTCCTCTTAAATCCTCAACTTCTCATTATTTGTACTTCTCATGAGTAACTAAGATCAACAGTTTTACGTAATTCATATTTCAAATTCTGTTGCATTACCTACAAGAACATTTTGTATCTGAATAACACAGGTCAGCCAAAAGCTTGTATTTATTTTTGCACTTGCATGAATGTCATCTGTGTTAAGGAGAGATGTGCATGTATGTGTCCTGAAACAGTGAAGTCAAAGGACAAATTCTCCTCTGGACAAAGCTGATGACTTCAGTAATTTTTCACACTTTTTAAAGGACTTTCTGTCTGATAACATCATCACAGGTGTCCAACTCAAGTGATAGGATGGAATTAAGCAAATTGTTTACTTACAAATACATTAAGAGGTTAATCCTTTCTTCTGTAGTTACACAAATGTCTCCTGGACATAAGTGTGAAACTGAACTTTCTGAGCACACATGCAGCTTCTGCAGAGATGTACCTGATTATCGGTTATGTGTTTCTTAAGGAAATACGATTGGAAATTTAAGACATTCCCCCTCTACACTCCACAAAGGTGACTGAATGTTAAAAGATGCCACGAGCGTTGTAGAATACATTCCCATGTGTTTGCATATAGGTGCAGCTCTCTGGCAACCAGCACTGTCAGGGTCCTGCAGCACCTGCTGCTCGCTGAAGACAATACAATGAACTTTCATTCATTTCCACCTGCTGTGTTCTGACAAAACTGAATTTCCACATCACTGTGAGATCCTCCTGGCTGGAGGACAGAACTCTCTCCGGCGGGGCGAGCCAGGCACAGAGCTCCTGTGTCACCATGTGTCCCAGTACCTCTTCACGTCAGGCCCATATGGCCAAAGACATTTAAGCTGGACATGTGCATTTAACTTTTCAAACCGTGTATTTTACACAAAGATGACATTTAGGTAGGTAATTGTTCCTACGCCAGCTCCAGCACTGCAGAAGGCACTGCTGAACTACACACTTAACTACCCAACACTTCAACTGCACAGTTCCTCACAAAATGTCCCCAGTCATCACCCATAAATCAGCAGCTCAATCCGCTTAACTTAATCCATCCCTTCATAAAAATACATTCAAAAAAATAAACAAATGTCAACACAGATGTAAGAAACCCCACAAGCATTTCAGTCTGTGACCAGAATTACCACTTGTTTTCTGTTCCTACAAACAATAGTTTTTTGTTTTTTTTCTTGGAAGTATGAATTTGGTTATTTTTATGTCCTCAGTCAGCTTACCAGAGAATTGTTAGACTTAAAGTGTGTGGCACTTGCAGAAGTACTTTTCTATTTTAGCATGTTAGGCTGAAGAGCAAGAGAAGACATCCCCGTGACAGAGAGGGGGCCAGGCAGGATGCAGCACGTCGCTTAGCGCTGTTCCACAGGGCTTCACCCCATTCTAGATCTGGCCTTATGCTGCACCTCTGTCAAGGACTGTATTTCACACTTTATGAATCCAATTTTCTCTTCCTGACGAGTATGTTATGTATTTTTTTCCCAAGATAATTTACATTATACTAGTATATACACAGTCTACCCCAACTTATGTTCAACACAATTTCTGTTTTTTATATATATATAAGTATATATATATATGGGCACAGAGAGGGGAAAATCCCCATTTTAGAAGGCAATGAGAATGTAATGAGAACAAAAAGGACAAGGAGAGGAGGAAGGAAGGAGGAGTACTCTAGCAATTAACAACGTATATCAATGGTTAGGCACCATCCAGTACCACATCTGACAGAGTTTGTCTACCACCTTTAATAGCCAATGGTGATTCCATGCCTATTTGTATTCTTATTTATCATCACTGAGCATCATGTTACACAAAGGATTTTCAGGAAGTTTTGGGACACCCACTCCACTGGAAAAATACTTGTTTGAATTAATAAAAAACCAACAGAGTTCAGTTACGTCTTGCAGCTCAACAGCAAGCAGTCTTTCCAGTTTCCAAGGATATATTTGAAAGCACGAGAAATTTGGTTGTCAATAGCCAACAGCTATGACCTTGTTATGAAATTTCACAGGGATTAAAATATCAGCAGTGTATATTCAGTTTATTCAAATTTCTTCTTTAATCCTCAGTCACAGGAAGAAGTGAAACCATCAGTGACATGAATAGTAACTATATAAGGAAAAACTTAATAGGACACGGATTATTAACAAAAGACAGTTGAAAGTCCCCCTTCACATGAAAAGATATTCCCTTGCTCTTAATCATGAGATGGTCTTTGCACAAGCTAATTGTATATCTTCAAAAACAAGAAGAACTTCTGAAAAGTGCCCTTTTAAAGCTGCCACTTTCATCGTCCTATGCAGAGAGGAACAGGGACAGAGGTTTTGCAGCAACCTGAGCAAATACACTGTCAGGTTTTTTTCAGATCAGATTTTCTTCTTAAGAGGGAAGAGCACAAGTCAAATTCTACGTAAGATAAGCTTTTTGAAAAATTTGCCAGACACTTAGCAAAATAAGTAAGTTCAGATAAGAGTGGAACATATATTATGCATAGCTAGAAAGATGTCTACTTCAATTTGCAGGCCTCCATATGACCACTCCTAAAATGAGTGCCAAGGGAAGCACAGAAATCTATTCCCTCCCAGCATATTTCTGGGAGCGTAATGGTACTCGCAGAAAACACTTCCATCAGGCTGTGCTAACACACCTTTTATGTGATCCCACCCACAATCAGCTTCCTTTAATTTCTGATTGCTCATAATGTGTACCTGCGGCACACAGGAACTCACAGGAGGTCCTTAGAGACCCATGAGGAGACTAAGCTGGCTAAAGGAGATGAGACCATGCTTGGAGAAAAGCAGAACATTGCTGCTGAATGCATACGGTGCATTTGTGACAACGCAAGCTGGTGAGGTGGCAACGGTCACAGGACAGTGGAAGAACAGAGGATTAGAGAAGAAAATTGGATTGATGAACAGTGAAAACGGGTAAGGGTTACAAGCAATGCACAGAACAATGGAGTTAACTGTGCTGAGACTTTGAGAAGAACCAGGCAACAGAAGACAGCATGTGAGTGATACAATGGGCTCTGGATGTTAAAGGGGAAGGCAGCAACTGCTGGTCATGGGGTAGGCTGAGGCAATGCCTCTGTGGAAGACAAAGGATGTTGAGGAGAGGCAAAGGCAGCACTGCCCATCCCATGCAGAGAAGGATGAGAAGCAAGATGTGACAAGTGGCATTGACAATTCAAACAAATACTGTTGGAAAATGCCAACTAACTTCAATCAAAGCTGTCTGTATCCAAAATCAGTGTCAACCAAGTTCTTACTAAATAAATACATGTGGAAGAAGTAAAACATAATTGCATAGGTTTTTTTTAAAAACATTTTCCTTTTGGTTTGGAGTGATCACTTTTTTTTTTTTTTTTAATGGAGGTAAATTAAGCTGGGAACATAAAATCCATAACCTTGAACACAAAATTAAAAAAGAAAAAAAAAATCACAACCTTACTTTTTTGCTTGTCATTTTATGAAAGGTAGCAGTGTAACTTTTCATTTCAACCTACAACAAGGTATAGTTTTCAAAATCTCTAACATCAACTCTCAATCAGCCTAAAAAAAGCCCCTAGTTATCTTTGATGGACACTGGGGATTACTGACGGGGTGGTATCGATGCAATAAAGCTAGGAAGGGTGCACTGTTTTACAGAGAAGACTTAGTTGGCTATTGGAAGACACATGACAGGCAGGCTCTTCCCCCTCCCAAACACTGGGGCCACCCTTCTTCATCTCCCTAAGTAGTACCCACATGTAGCTCCACTGCTTTACATTTCCTCCCTGAAACACTTGCTGATTCCTTCCCCTCCTCCCAGTGGAGCAACACACAAAGGCCAAGCAAAAGCCTTTGAGATTAAATTGTAAGTGATTAAAATTTCCATTATTTTGTGAACTTGTTCCACATATTAAAGAGCCCTAATGGAACCTGCACACATTTGTACAGGTAGAAAGGCACATGATGACAGGAATTAAGGAAATTAATTCCTGTGCTTTGGACTGAAGTAATCTTCCAGAATGT
Organism: Syrrhaptes paradoxus; assembly: GCA_013400615.1. Lineage (NCBI taxonomy): Eukaryota > Metazoa > Chordata > Aves > Pterocliformes > Pteroclidae > Syrrhaptes > Syrrhaptes paradoxus. The sequence continues at coordinate 20,613 of VZTO01000682.1, read as the reverse complement.
AATTGGCTTTCAATCATTCACACACAACGTGCCCTTCACCTTTAAATGGTAATTCATTTTACCATACAGGTTTTGAATTCCATTTACATCAGGCTTTAAGAAAGCTCCCATCTCTGTACTAGAATACAGTGTATATGTTTTGTCCAGGAGGAGACCATGTCAAAGTGTAACTCAGATTTCCGATCTATGTATCTATATGATGTTTTACCATCTCTGTGACCCTTAGCAAGGGGAAATGCAGAACACTTCCTGGCCAGAGATCAAGCAGCAACTTCCCTAGAAACACAAGGTTATTAATGCCACCTTTCCTGAAATGCTCACTATTTTCTTGCTGTGCTGAGCTCTCAGTGGGACATGGCAAAGCGAATACGAGTGTACAAGACTTTTCAGGACAGCCTAGTGACAGTAAACATAGCTGTGTCTGCTTTAATAAAAGAAACAGAAATCTGGAAATTCTCACCACATAGCACTTTCCTTCTTCCATGTCTGTGGAAGAAAGATTACAGAGGAAATAAGTGGAAGCACTGGGCTTAGTCTAGTTGCTTCTGTGGTTGCTTCAGCCTACCCAGTTCAGTTGACAAAGCAGCAACATGTTACAGGTGACAAAGTGTATCCCTCTGATGAAATGGCCATCTGCAGGCCAGGTGCAGTATTTAAATATATTTCTTGTCTGTATTTTCCTTTTGGACATCACATCCTATCATTCTGTGATTTTTTATCTCCCTTGCACTAATACCAGCCCTGGCTGACAACCAGGGAGACTGTAATGTTGGCACTGCTGCCAAATGGTTAGGCATACCCTGGACACAGCCAACAGATGCTTATATTTAAATTGCATTTTTGTGTATTGTGGATTTTTTAAAGCATAGTTTTAGTAATGAAAAGGAATGTGTGATTCTGAAATAGTAATACTTTACTTTGAAAAGCCAGGTTTGGTAATGGATTGCCATCTGTTCAAGCTTTTGCCAGGAAATAGATTTGTCCTGCTTACTGAAAACAGTATTAGGGTGAAACTGTAGATTACACAGTGGATTTCTGAGCAGTTTAATTTAAAGTGCATTTTTGCACGTTGTTATTTCAATCAGAATAATTTTAGATTCTCCTTTTCTACCACTGTTGGAATTTAAGCCATCCAGCAAACTGTATTTAGGATACTCTGTGGGCTGTTTTGCTCTCAACTAGGTTCCAGTAAAGGTGCCTACCTCTGCTTTATAATTTTCCAATTGAGTTAATCAGGTTTCTTTTGCATAGGATTTACAGCAAGAATCTCTCTATCTTGTTTCAAAAGCCCACCTTAATCTTCTGGGTAAAAAAAAAAAAATTAAAAATTAAGGCACTGACTTCAATCATGCTTTCAAGAGTGCAAGATTTATATGTGCTGGGAACCTCTTAGAGCCTCTGGATCCAAGTCAGGAAGAGGACACGCTGGCAGTTCAGGATGCTGTATCAGGAGCTGTTGGACCTCTCTAACTGATGGAGCCGAAGGAGCAAAACAAATCAGAATGGTAAGTTACTCTCCTCTGCAATGCACAGACATCTAATAACATTTCTGCCGAGTCTTATTAGGAGCACAAATGCACCGCAAGGGAGAGATCCAATTTTTACCGCCTGGAGGCAAAAGCTGAATTTTAACATAACTTTAAGATTTCAGCCACTCTCCTACATTACCTCGGTGAAGTTACCGACAGTCTCAAGGCTAGCAAAGCACCAACCGCTCTCCCCACCCGGCCCAAGCAGCTGCCCACAGCAACACGCAGCCGCGCAGTTTCGTGGGGTGACACCACTAACGCCAGCGGACAGAGAAGTTACAGTCACCGATCCCCGCACCCCCTCCCCGCCAGCCCCACAAAACGCCGCATTTTCCCACCAAATCACTGTCTCCTGGCGACCTACGAGCTCCCACCTCGCTGCCGGGCACGGCCACAGGAGCCCCTGCTCTCACCGCGGCGCACGCCCCGCCGAGACACCTGCGGGACAGGCGTGGGGGCCCTGGGCGCCGAGCCAGGGGACGGGAGCCCGAGGGGGAGCCCCGCAGGAGGCGGAGGCGGCGGAGGGACACCGAGAAGTGGCTCCGGCGGAGCGGAGCGCTGGACACGGAGCCACATCCCGCACCTCCGCGCTCCCGCCGGCGGGATGCCAGGCCCCTACCCCCGGCTCCCCTGCCCAGACAAAGTTTTATTTCCTTCATTTCATCCCTTCTCCCGCCTCCCACCTGAGCCCCGCGAGGACGCGCATCCCCACCGCCCTCCCTCCGCAACAGCCGCCGGGCACCGGCACCACGCACCGCGGGGCCGGGGGAGCCGCCGCGGCAGCGCCCGCCGCCCGCCGCGTTGGGGCTGCGGGGGAAGAGACCCCCAGCTCCGCCGCGGCGGTCCCGGGAGCAGGGCGCGGGCGGGGAGCGGCGGCAGCCGCGCTTACCTCTGTCCAGCGTGAGCGGCTGGACCGCTGTCAGTGTCGCCATGTCTGCGGCGGGGCTGGAGCCGGAGTGACGCGCGGCTCCGGCACCGGCGTGGAGTGCGGGGAAGGGCGGGGAGGAGGCTGGCAGGCTGGAGAGGGGGCGGAGGAGGAGGGTGGTTCCGTGGGAGGAGGAAGAGGAGGCGAGCGAGGAGGAGGAGTAGGTGCCCAGGGGAGGGCGACTGCCCGCAGACGGGGCGCCGCGATGCAGCGGGCGTAGGGCGGCCCGGCGGGGCCCGGCGCGGGCTGCCGGCATGGCTGCGCCGCGGGAGCCAAGCCTGGCGGGAGGCCCCCGCCTCACCGCACTCGCCTCAGGACAAGAGCCCCGGTGCCCGCAGACTGGAGGGGCCGAGACGGCCCTGATCAACCGTGTGCGGGGGTGGGGGGTGGATCGTCGCCGGTGCCGCAGCGGCCGGAGGAGGGAGAGAGAAGGGAGAGGGCGGGGAGCTCCGCAGCGCCGCGGGGCGGGGAGGCCGGATCCGGCGGCCCGGCCTCCCCTGGGCCGGGGGCGGTGGGACGGGCCGTGCCGCCCCGTTCCGGGGCTGGGGGTCTGGTCAGCGGCGACGGGGGAGAGTGTCCGGATGAGGCACTACTACGAGGGCTGGCCGCAGGGGGTGAAAATCCGTGTGCGAAGCCCTGAGAGGAAGTATTTGGCTCCCGTGCGAGGCCTTGGCCGAAGGGATGTGTCCTGGAGGGGCCCTTTTGGACGGACTAAACCCTCGGGTCTGTCTCACCATCAGACCGGCAGTCACCTCTTTCCAGACTGGGGTGTGCTGCCCGGCCATCCTCGAGAAGCCCAGCATGCTCCTCTCATAAAGTGCACCCAGCGCATCTCTGCAGCCTAGGGCTGGGTCTTCACACTGGCAGGCCAAGAGGTTGGCCGTGGACGCGCGGTGGCTGCCTCATGCAGATCAGCTGTGGTTTGTGTGAGCTTGGAGGTCTTCGCAGAGACCGCCTGTGAAGCTGGAGCTTTGCACTAGAGCTCTGCAGCATTTGCTGGCAGCCCTCTGTTGTCTACCCTTGTCCTTCACGTAAAGTGAAAGGAACCTGGTCAGCTGCTATCCCAGAAATGTGGCAGTGTGGCAGAGTCCCACAGAGTGCCTGCTGCCTTCCCTACCAGGGACAACGGTGTAGAGGAATGACTGAGCAAAGAACCGCGTCCTCTTTGGCTATTGCCCTGTGTAGTACCTGCAGGCTTGTGTTTGCCCAAGGAGCACTGGGATGGGGAGGAGCGTCACTCCAAGAGGAAGGTAGCACTCTTCTCCTCACCTACCCAAGATCTCACAAACCACAGAGGACTTGAAAGTACAGCAGCTCAAGGCTGCAGATCACTAAAAGCTTTCAACTGTAAGGGTATTTAAGCACTAGTATAGATAATTAGGGAGGCTGTGGAATTTTTCCCATTAAAAGTTTTCAGAGCAGATTAAAAATATGTTTGTCTGATTTAAAATTAGAAAAGTTTAAATAATAAATATGAACCACCCACTTCTGATAAATTGAATTCAGCACAGATTTCTCTAATTAATAAACAATAAACATTTGGGTATTTTGACAAGAAAATGTTTCAATTGTCTAAAATATCAAAGTTGAGAAATCAGTTCCTGGCAAGCAGTCAGCTTTTAAAATCAAAATTAACATAAGGATTTTTATTATGCAGATTTTATGTACTTGCATAGCAGCTGGATTGACATAAATTGTAACAGCTCCTCTCAAGTAGTCATATTACTGTATATTGGATTTGTAGTCCTGAACAGAGAAGAAGTACACATTTGGAGCTATAACAACCTAATGTGACAACTCTCAAACTGTTATGACACTTGAAAAAATCTATTACAGATATGAGTGTGTTTAAATAATATTAAAAGCAAGGTGCCAAGTTAATTACTCAACCAGGTTGGTTTCCATATAGGACTTAATAGCCTTCAGACATGCTCTTTTAAACTGCCATCTTGCAAACAGGTATTTTGGAGCAAAATAAAATACAGTTATAATGGTAAAATTTCTATGAGTAGATATGTAGTGATATTGCCAAATATGTAACTTTTTAGAAACATATAACTTCAGAAAAATCAATGTTTGGGCTTGAGCAGGGTGTCTGTGGAAAGCAATAAGCTTATTCTGCCTTTATCCATTTTTTATCTACTGCTGGTCAGATTTCATGTGCTCTGCTACAGGGGCTAATTGGCACTTGGATGACAGAGTTGAATAGGAGTATTAGCTGCACTCAAGGAAGATGAAAAGCAGCATTTGCTGAAATTAAACATTTCCTAATCAGCATAGCTGCATAGTTAATGCTCAAGAACATTAAAGACCTAGCTGAGGAATACTTTAAGCAGCTGAACTGGGAAAATTGCAGAAGTTGTCCAGCTGAATTCAGCAGTTGGAGAAAGGGGGGTGGAACGAGGCAGGGAGCTATGCAGTAGCTCTGGCTTTCCAGTGCCAGTTCCCAGGAGAAATAGTGGCCCCTCATAGCAAAAGTTAGCAACCGGATGGAATGAGTGCCAGCCAGCCTATCCTCTTGGAAGGTGGTCCTCGGAGGGAATGACCAGGTGCTTTAGACAGAAACACCTGCTCTGATTTCCAGTCTGCTTGTTGATTCCTTGGGCTGAACTGGAGCTTTTAATTCAATATAACATGATGTTTACTGAACTAATGAAGCTAGACTGAGTTAACAGATTTTATGTCATATAGATTGGAAACTGGCTTACTGACACATATTCAACATGTAGTCAATGGTCAGGTGCCAGTGAACAAGGCTATTGCTAATAGGATGCCTGGAAACTTTTTCCTGGCTAACTTTTTAAACACAATGTAGTTTTGTTCAAAGATCTAAAATGTGGATATAGAGGCTTCAGTGGCTGTGCTTTTAGATAACACAGATTATACAAAAAAAAAAAAAACTCACCATGAAAGTGGGTAAATCTTGAAACAAGTTGCCCAGAGAGGATGTGAAATCTTCATCCTTCAAGATTTTCAAACCTGACTGGGAAAGGACCTGGGCAACTTGCTCTTACTGTGAAGTCAGCCCAGCTTTGAGCAAGAGGTTGGAGTGGATATTCTTCAGATCCTTTTGAACCTAAATTAGTCCATGATTCTGTAATAAAGTGTCCAAATTACTGGTAAGAATTCTCTGAATAGCTGGAGTAAAGTGTTGCATTTAAAAAACAATGTTTTTTTTTAATGCTGCTGCAAGCAAGCCACAAAGAACACAATGTTTACTTCCAGGACTAGAGATTGGGTTTGGGAGGGGTGTTCTTGTGTATCAGTCTTAGCGTTAAGTTCTTGGTACGATGTTGCCAAAAAGGCTAATAGGATCCTTGAATATGTAAAAAGAGGAATGGCAAATAGGACCAGGGAAATGAACTTTCTTATGTGCATAGCATCCATAAAAGAACAGACGGGAGTACTGTGTTCAGATCTGGTGTTTTCCTTTTGAGATGGAAAATCAGCTTTGACATGAAGTTTACAGACCTCAGTCAAAGCTTATCAAAGAAAAGGTTAAGAAGGAACTAAATCACATATATAGGTCCACGTACATGGAAGAGGCATAATAGTGAAGGGATTTTTAGTCTTAAAATTTATAGTCTTATGACATAATGTGACCCCTTGACTGGAAGTTTAACAAATTCAACCTTGAATAAGATGTAGTGTTCTAGCAGTAATGATAATATACAGACCAATCGCTCACTGTTGGTTGAAATCTTAAAAGTCAGAGGTCTTTCTAAAAGGCTTGCTTTGATCTAACTTCTAAAGCAAAATAGAATGGCTGAGGTGTTCAGGAGGTTAGATGAGATAATGATTGTGATCTGTTACTCTCATGACTTTTATGACCCTTTGGCTTCCCTCAAGAATTGATGCTACAAGGGCCAGAGAATTATTTCTACACAGCACAATGCAGTATGGAAACACCTAGCTCAGCTCTGTACACGTTCATTGGCTACCAGAGTAGCACATCTCCCCTTGGCCTAAGCTTTGCATGGGGTAATTAACTCACTGGAACTAGGATGCTGCCCTGTGACTGCAATTCTGTGGCAAATGCAGCTATTTGGTTCAGTGCCAGAGCCTCATCTAACAGAGGTTGAAGCCCTGTTTCTGGTGGCTACAGGGGTGTGTGGCAAGAGGTCATACCACAGGGGCACAGCTAAATCTGTGCTTTGGTTACACAGCACTGTATTACACCTTTTAGCCATATTCTGGATATTAGTTGTTGGATTAAATGTCTCGTCAGGGCTAAATTTCACCTTAGGTACTTATATTTGCGTTCCTACTTACCGCTCCCATAAAATTTGTGCGCTGTAGGACTCTTCACATCCAGCTTTTCATTGGAAAGCTTGTTGGGCAGCTGCTTTATTTCACCCCAAGCCTACAAAATAGATCATTTATATTACATACTGTAGTTATAGCTTGTTTATGCCCCTTTTTCTTAAATGAAATGTATTACTCCACTGCTCGTGTATCACCTTGACTAGCTCTGGGGAATGCTGCACACTCTGTTTGCAGGATGATCAGCTGTATCAGTTGTTCCCCCATCAAACACAGTTTTGTTAAGTTAGTACACTGCATGAAACTCCAGGTTATTTCAGAGAAGTTTCCAGGTACAGAGAACTTTCAAGACCCTAGATCACACCTTAGGACTCATTCAGAACATGCATTCAGCCTTTTCTCTTTTTCGTGCTGACCATAAGCTCCACTTGTGCCTTGCACTTCAGCACAACTTAAAGCAGAGATTGCAGTAGTAATACAGGCTGTGAATTCTCAGAAGGCTGAAGATTTTTGTCATCATTCAGATTTGCTTTTTGATTGGCATTTTGCATCTACAGAGAAAGAATCCTTCGTTATTTCCATGCAGTTTCCATGGCAGAACTCGCTGTCTGAGACATCTAATTGTTTAACAGCAGTTTGTTTATTAGGTAAAGAACTGCATCAGTTTCCCATAAGAAATGTGATTTAGTGCTTTCTGAGAATCATGTGCATTACTCACATGTACAGTTCATTTTGTCCCAGGAGAGCCATGCCATCTCAGGTGAGCTGGAGGGTCCTACTACAGGAGCATAGCTGTGTGTAGTTCAGGATTTTTCCACTGTACCACACTGTACCATAGGACCATAGGACCATAGTTTCCTATGGGACTCATTTTATGTTCTAATGTTGTCTAATTAATTACTTTTTTAGACTACATTGAAATTCAGGAAGCTTGTGAGTCTATGTGCTTTCTCTAAAAATAACTACTGCAAAAGCTAAGAAAAGCAAACCTGTTGCTGGCAGGCTTATGTTTTCTTGTTGGGGGAGTGGGCTGCACATTGGTGGGCAGGGTCCACCCTTTCTTTTAGGTAAGGAGTTTAAAAGCAGTTACAAATCAGACCTTCTATACATGATCACCTTTGGATGCACTTGAAATATGAAACTTGAATCTATTTCCCTTTGTTACCTTGACTTACTTATTTTGACTGTTCTAAGGACTGGGTCTCAACCTAAAGTTTTTTTCAGTACAGAGGACTTTTGAGAAGAGTGTATATTACCCTCTGTGAGGCCACAGACATCTTAATGCCAGTTCAGGCTTCGTCTGCAAGGACAGTAACTGTAGTCTTAACATACCTGTAATATATGAATTCACACAGTGCTTTAGTAACTTGAAGAACTGAACAAACACATTGATTTCCCCTCCTCATAGACCAGCATAATGAATTATCCACCTATCTTCTTCATCCAGTCTATTAACAGTACACATTTTGGAGGGAATTTTTGGATCAATGTGATTTCTTAACAAGAGCCCTGTGAGTGGAAAAAAAACCAAAAAATAGACTTGTCCATGGGAATATATTTATTGATTGTACTTCACTGAGTTTCTCATTGTTTCCATCAAACAACATGTTACCTATACAGAAGGAGGACAGAGAAAGAATATGTGGTCATCAAATAGATACTTACCTTCAAAGGATGCTAAAACAGCAGAACAAATTTTCAATAGTTTTAGAATTATCAGTGGTGAACTAATAGTGGTAGTTACAAGGAGGTGCACAGTCAAGTATGTAGACATAGGGAAAAAAAAAGAAGTGCAAGGACAAACCAAAATTCCATAAAACTGCCACAGCTAATTAATTTGGGATTGTGAATAGTGCAAGAGATAACATTGGCTATCAACATTTTATTTCCAGAAACTGTTAGTCCTGTGTTAATTTTCATGTGAGATCAGTGTCACTATGATACACATCTGAAAGTGGGTGGGACCTTGATTGCAAGGAGTTACTGTGATTAACTCTGATTTTAGTGCACTGCATAAGTACCTTTTTGAGCCATAAAAATTAAAATATTATTCAAAAGCCCTCTTGGGATCTAGAGTGCATTTTCAGATTTTTATTGGGAAGTGAAGAAAAGCAAGCTTCTTGCAAAGCTGATGTGTTTACAGACATGTGAGGTTTAAGTTAAGCTTAACTGTTACCTGAATTCATTGATTACTTGATGAAGCTACACAGATAAACAGGTTTGTCAATCTGAAGATTAAAAAGCACCAACAAACCAGTGAAGAATAAATAACTAGCAATTTGGAAAAATAATGTTGTGACTAAAATGAAACTCAGCAGTATTTCTGTTTCAGTCCTGCTTTTTATATAAGAAAAGGGAAAAGAATTTTATTTAGCTTTCAGAAGACAGATCATGGTTATACTGAAGCTTTCCTCTGAAGCTTCTTCCTCTTTTTTAGTGACATGCTGACAAGAGATGACCGTATTTAAGTACTGCAGGGGACCAGAATGTCAGGGCTACTGATGATTGTTGTTGAGAATAATACTTTGTCTTCAGAAGGACAGAGAGCCAAGGGGAAATACAATTAACTTGTCTTGGTCTAAGAAGCAGTTTAATGGTCGTCTCCACATCTCAAATCAACGTCATTTTAGGGATGATCTGTGTGACACTGTGAACAATTAAATTGCATCTGATCACTGCAATACAGTCACACTCGCTTGCCAAGTTATTCTATTTCCCAGAGGCAAAACCAGCTTCAGGGCATGTGTGGGTTTTAGATGTATACAGATGCTGATACAACTGTGTGTGGGCCCAGTATTGCAGCAAACTCATTTGTCTAGAGTCAGTTTGAAGTCTTAGTTCCTGAGCCAGAGTGTCTGCAAGACTAATCCTGCAAATATCTGGGCATACTCTGGGAGGAGTGGCTGACACACCAGAAGGCTGTGCTTCCATCCATTGAGACCTAGACAGGCTGGAGATTTGGGCGGGGAAAAATCTCATGCAATTTAACAAGAGCAAGTGTAGAGTCTTGCATCTGGGCAAGAACAACACCAGGTTCCAGTATAAGTTGGGTACTGACCTGTTGGAGAGTAGTGTAGGGGAGAGGGACCTGGGGGTCCTGGTGGAC
>VZTO01000682.1:545-10669 GCA_013400615.1 Syrrhaptes paradoxus | reverse complement strand
TTCCACTTGAATATGAGAAAAAACTTCTTTAGGGTGAGCGTGACAAAGCACTGGAACAGGCTGCCCAGAGAGGTTGTGGAGTCTCCTTCTCTGGAGACATTCAAAGCCTGCCTGGATGCGTTCCTGTGTGATCTGATCTAGGTGTTCCTGCTCCGGCAGGGGGATTGGACTAGATGATCTTTCGAGGTCCCTTCCAATCCCTAACATTCTGTGATTCTGTGATTCTATCTTTGCTATCTTTGCTTCAACGCAGCTAGCTTAGGTGAGAACAAGTGCCTGAGTCAGCTCAGCATCTAATTAATGACATATACAATATTTTCCTCGTGGAAAGTGTTCAAGGAAGACTGAAATGTACACATTTAAGGTTCTTGGATTATTTTTTTTGATAACTTATTTTTAAGATTCAGAGGAACATTTCCTCTTGGCACTGTACTAACACTATTCTCCAACTCATCTGCTCAGAGCCCTCAAATGACACCATTCTGGAAAATTTGCTCTTCATTCCATTCAAAGCCATCAAATTTGCCTTCAAGTTGACCCATGTTCCATTCCCAGACAGAGAACAAATTCTAATTTTTTTTCACATGGCTGCAGAACTGTTAACAGTTTATACCTAACTTTTTCTTTAAATAGACAAATACTTCTGGGATTAACACCAGGTCACAGGGGTCTTCTGCCCTGCTTTCTTCACAGCCGCCAATGTTGAACAAGGCCCACTGTAGCAGCTCTGCTGTTGCATCAACAGCTATCATCCAACAATGAGTCTCCAGTTTTTCTCCAGATCTGCCTTAGTCACTGCAGCAATGGTCAGGACTATCTCGCCTAGTCAGTGGCTGCAATGAGCCTGTAAGTGCCTCAGACTGAAGCTCTGTTTGATGGTATCATGTTCCTGCATTGGCACAAGAAGCCATCTTGTGTTGCATCTCTTTGCCTAGTCAAGCAAATTCTTCTCATGGACATAGAGTTAATTGTGCCCTACGAGCAGCCATTGGACACAGTGGCTCTGAGCATAGTGACCACTGGACAGCTGCCAGCTTGTGCCTGATGATAATTCATGTGAGGGCATCCCAGGCTGCACACTGTTTATGTCTCCCCAAGAACTTGCTCAGTCTGGCAATGATTCACAGGCCTTTTTATCATCTTTCCAGTAATACCCTTCTGCTGTGACCTACAGCAGACGGTCACTGCAGAAGGGTATGTGGTAGGGGAATGAATCATCACAAACCTTGAAAGGATTCATCTGAGGAAAAGGAGAAGTGCTGTTGATCTTTATTTTCACCTTTTTTAAAACCCTGAGATCAAGCCTTTCATATCTGCCTCTTTCCCAGCACCCTTCCTGCAGTTACACTTGCATTTCACTGATCTGCATCACAGAATACATTTAGTTTCCCCTTCCAGGATACTCTCCACTAGATACACCCATTGACCTAGTCTGCTGTCTGCACTGCTTAAAATGCAACAGGATGGGGCCCCATATGCAATGACATGCAGCTACAAGACACCTGGATCAGCCTAAAACTGTTACTATAGCCTATTACTGCAGTTCCTCCTACTGTCATGTGAGCTGCTCTTTTTATCACCTGATATCTCAGGTGCTAAGAGAGAGGGAAGAACTTGAGAAGTCTGGGTGATGAGGATAAGTTTGAGTTCAGCAGCTTCACTTTCTGTCTCCAGATTTGTTTCAGCTGAGCCAGATGGGGAACGTCCCCTGACCTTCCCTACTGTTCTGAGTTCCTAACCAGAATGGAGCATGAGACCTTTACAATGTCTGTCATTTACTAAGACTGAACTAAAAAGCATTCCTAAGCCCAAGAGAACTTCATAGGGTTGAACGTCTGTGTTTCACATTCCAGTGCTGTGTGTGAAGCCTGCATGGACAGTTAGGGTTTGACTTGGTTATGCGTGACTAAGGCAATGTCAGTGGATTTCAGATGGAAAGAAGTGGGTACCAGAACACCGGGCAGCCCAGAAAATAAGCGAGGACAATAGCTAGAGAAAGGCACTGCTATCAGAAGGCTGTGGGATGGGAATTTGCTAGACTTGTCATTTTTTTTATTTTGCTTTCTGCCTGCAAAAGGTCTCAGTTTTGCAGTATTTTATTTTATTTTATTTTATTTTTCTCCTGAAGTCAGGCTGAACAGACTATTTTGAGCTTCAGTTCTCTGGCAGCAAGAAAGGAAACTCTTATCTCTCAGATGGGCCAGTGAGGGATTTAAAGTCTGTTTTCTTTTTTCCTACCGGAGATACCTTAGTATCCATGCAAAAGAAAAGCTGTTTCTGTTTTCCTAGTTTGTGAGGGATTTTGGAACTGTCTCTATGTAAAATGGCTGAACCTGGCTGTATTCCAAGGTATTTCCAAGAGAACAGGACTATTATTACAAACAGATAACAATTTCAGAAAAGCAGGGGATTTCAGGAGCTTGATTCAGATTCATCTTCTGGTGCAGGTTTAGAACCATAAGGTGTGGAGCTGGAAGGATTTTCCCCTTTCTATCCAGACTTTGTAACATCATCCCTCATCAATTATGTGTGCTTTACATTTTCACTCTGTGTGGCTGCTGGAAGAGCTTTTCACACAACATACTGCTCATCTTCCAGGCCGATAATGTAGAAGCAGAGCTGGCTTCAAGTATAACCAACTTAGGCAACAAAATAAAGAAAGCAATACACAGGGTATTATTGCCTTATGTCTGCCTTCCTGTAGACCCCACAATCATTCCAGGGACAAATGCTCCCTGCTTTTGGGGAACACTGCCGTGCAGTGAGAGATAGCAGTCCTGACAGGGCTCTAACAGCCCTTATCTGTGTTATATGACAAAGTGCTGTTTTCTGTCAGGGTAGATCCTTTCTTCATTTAGTAAGGAGAAGAAAGTGTGTGACCTCATCACCTACCCACAGCCCCTGGAACCATTCCTGGCCCCTTAGACCTGCACTGGCCCCCTCCACTCCTGTAGCTGTTGCTCTGCTAGTGCTGTAGAACTGGCAGTACTGTTGCAATGCTGAGGGAAGGAGACACCGTGTCGGTTTGTTTCAGCTTTCAGTAAGCTCTGTATGAAGGAAATGGCTTGATACAGCGTAACATAGCAGCCCATATATTGTCATACAGTAAGGCTGTATGCACAACAGGCAGAGCTGAGCTGCTTTGGGAGCCCTTGCTTTTGGTTCTCATTAGGAGCATCCTAAAATTAAAGAAGAATATCCCAAAAACAAATTATGAGAGGCCCCAGGAGCAATGAAGCAAGGTAAATTGCTGTGTCACAGATCATAGAGGCTCCTCAGCTGATCCTGGCTGAGGAGCCCAAAAACCAGTAATACCTTATTTGATCTATGAGATGATAATCTTTTAAATTCCTGAGACAATGCTGCTCAAAATTCATGTGTTGACTGGCCTTTCCCTTTGAAGGGGATTCACACCAGGAAGAAAGAGGACTATTAGCTTTCTCCTTCTCTTTCTGCTGAACCATGTTTCTGGGCTGATGAGTAGGATGGTCTACAGCTGGTCTGGGCATTTGATACAAGGTTTGATAATACAGGTACATGTTAAACCTTCAAACATTTTGCAGGTTGGAATGTGGCTATGATTCAAAAAGTCTGGCAACAAGTGGGCTTTAAAAAATGCTTTCTTATAAAAAAATCATTTTAATCTGTTTTTGTGTCACAATAAACAACCCTTGGCTAGCTCTGTCAGGTCTGGTGACTTGATACAGTAAGACTGTCCCTCTGGAGACAGACTGTGAAAGTTTGATTCCTCCTGTAGTTTCTTTGATAGTCATGCTATTATTCCTTGCACCCCCCACTTCAGTTAAAATACCATGTTTGATATAACTAGAGGTCCCAATGCTACTGTTCTTAATGCCTGTGTTGGTGTTTCTGATAAAAGCTAAAGGCTGTTTACATCGATAAATCTACTATAGTGTATTCAGTGAAGTATTAATGTGGATTTTGTGCTGTGAGACTGGCCTGCTAAGGGACTTTGTTAATAATAAGTGCAGAAAAAGCTTTTAAACTGTGTTTCTATGGCATTCAAGCCTTGAGAAATGAAGTCTAAAACCACTTTCAGTGGTACATGCAGGAGAGGAGTCTCTGGTACATGTATACTCACCAAATGAACTGCAGTGAGGCATGAAGGACATTTTAGGATCCAGTGCTGCAAGATACTGAGCTGTGCTAATTCTCTGGAAAGCTGAGTAGGGGAATGCTTCCATGGAGAACTCTTGGGCTTTTGAATGTGCATTATTCAAAGCCACTCCTCCTATTCCCTCATACAAATACAAATTACATGGGGTGCAGCTAGAGAAAACACAACAGGCATTATTTTACAGGCTGGCTGAACAAAACAGCATTGTGGACAAGTGAAGAAGAACAGTTAACCTTTATGCTGAGCAGAGCAAGTACACTTTGAGACATAATTAATGAGTTGCATTCATTAGCTTATAGGGTTGATGTTATTAGTAATGGATTAGGTTAGTAACATCCACAAGGACAGAAGAAAAACTGAAAAAATCCAAGAGAAAGGGCAAAGCAAAGATATGTTTTGCCCATCAGTGGGCTGGTAAATATTTCAGTACCAATACTGAATACCAGGTCAATACTCTAGGGCAAAGCAGAACTGCAGGTGTTGCAGATCTCCTAGATGAGGCCTCCATCACCAGCTGTTAGGCATTTTAAAGGCATTACTTCATTTTTCACTAACCCCAAAACAAAATGTAGTTGGCACTGGCAGGCATTTTAGCTTTGCTTCACTGAGAATTAAAAGAAGAGAAAAATAATTGTTTTGTTCAGACCAAAATGAATGTTGTGGAGCTGATTTAAGCCAAGCTTCAATTATCTCAAAAATGGGAATTTAAATGTTTCTACCAGTGCAATGTTAGGACGCTGCAGGCATTAAACAATATTTATTAGGGACTTGGTTTCAGTCATATACAGCAGCATAAACAAAGATGGGCATGTTCTAGATGTTAGCTGTAGCAATTTAAAAGGGAAAGGGTTCCCACCCCCATTTTTATTAAGACTGCTTTCCCAATACAATGAAGTCATTTCAGGGAGTGGGATGATGAGTCAGCTACAAAGCTGGCCTTGGTGCTTAGACATGTGCGGAATACAAATATTGTAAAGCTTTACAGAACAGATGGCCAGAGATTTCAGAAATTATAAACATCAGCTTTCTGCTTTGGACTGGTCAGTGTTAGGCACAGAGGTCACATTCAAGCTGCTCTGCATTTTCCTGCATTATTGGGTCTAGCATGACTCTTCAGTCTTAGAGGGCTGCTTGGAAGAATCCATCCTTGGTCTAGTTAATGGAAAGTGTTGCTGCAGAGGGCTCCAGCACATAACTAGCAAAGGAATGAGATGGCTCTACCGAGATGAATTTTGTTTACTATGGGCCTTTGTTTCTATCTGGGTTGCAGGGATGCTCAGTTATCTTGACTGTTGGCATCACGGTGTCAACGATAGATCACACTTCACTACAACCTTCTGATTACTCATACTGTTTTTTTTCCCTAACTGATATTTGGGGACCAAAAAACACTGAATGAATCCAAAAGGATTTTTTGGGTGCAGATAGACTTAAAATATGACAGGAGAGATCACTAATAGTGGAGGATGTTTCAAAGGAAGCAAATTCTTCAGAACTATTTCCTCTTCTTTTACTCCTCTCCAAACAGACTGGGGCTTCAGCTTTTACCAACTGCTGTAATGTTTGAGACTGTCAAACTTTGGGCTGTATCAAGAAACATGAATTATAGCTTATGGGAAGCAAGGAATGCCTATGTGAGCTGCTATGTATTTCATCCTGTCAGCAGTCCAACGAGATTCCAAAAATGTGGGACTGCTTGGGGAAAAGTTGAGCAAAGACTTAAGAAGCTGCATGGATGAGAGTTTTGGAAGTGAAGGGATCACTCAGGGTTCATTCTGAAAGGATCTGAGTAATTTTTGAAGTCTCCCAGAGGAAAAAAGATAAGTTTCTTGTGACCTGTTACAGCAAAAATTGCAAGGAAATGCTTGTGAGGCTTTATCTAATTATATTTGGAGTGTCTGTTAGCAACACATATATGTTCACGATCTCAGGCAATAGCAGACTGATTTGGTATATGCACCTTTAAAGCGTATTTTGTGTTCATAGCCTTTTAGCACTGGATGATGTAATTTTACATGTGGCTTGTGACAGCAGCTACCTGAGTTGGTGTGTTTTCTTTCCTGCTCTGATCTGTTTTCCACAGGCAAGAGAGATTCATCATCATTAGAAATTTAAGTCACTGCTCTCACTAACCACTTACAGGATTAGAAAAGACAGCAACAAAGACATCAATAATATAACCATAATTTACCTTATTGTGTCCAGAATAGCTAACTACAAAGAAAATGCCATTTATTTTTCAGCAACACAAAATAATTTATGCATTGCATTTGAACTGCAGTGATAAGTCAACATAAATATTCAGCATTTAAGGAGCCAGGAATCCCAGCAAAGGAACAAACTCTTTGTCCCTACCTTTCACTGCCTGTAATCAGCTGTCTTTCTTGGGTGACTGCTGCTATTCTTGGTGATTGGCAGAGCAGGCTGTGAGGCTGACTGTCATCAAAATGACATGAATTATATTATCACCTCTCCCTTTCTTACAGACCCCTTCATCATTTATATCTTAGTTTTGAATCTTGTTGTTAGNCCAACTTGTTACATTCAAAATCTTGTTATGGGAAAAAGACCTCACAGGTAAAGGTGAAAAGAACTTATTGCTAATCTAATTGAAGTCTTAACAGTCTAATCAGCAAGGTATCAACATTCGAGGTCTTTTTGTTGAATGAGTATGATGCTGATGTCAGTGGCTTCTTTCTTCTCAATCCTGGGCTCAGTTTCATGTGTTTGCTAGCATATGCTACATCTTGCTTTTTCTTCATTTATCTGCAACATGGCATTACATCTGGGTTTGCAATATATGTTGTGGTTTACATATACTGGATATGCATAAATTTTGTTAAGCCTAATGCTGGTTTTGCACAGCTCTCAAGATTGCACTCCTTAAATAACCAGTAGTTAACTGCTGGTGAGTTGTTTATAGCCCTGCAGCCTCCAGTATGATTCTGTGCCCACAGTTTCAAGGTCCCTGCTGTCATCTCATGCTTGTACTCCTCCATACTCATTATTTTTGTACAAAAAGTATGTCACCCCCAACAGAAACTATTTGTCATTATCATCTATTAGTTACAGAAATGTATCAGAAATATATGAGAGTGTTTCATGACACAATTTTACAATTGTTGTGCCAGAGGNTGCAGTTCCCTCCTCTGCCCCAGCTCTGCGGTTGGGGCTGGCTTCCACCCCTCTCCCTCCTCCTTGGTGCCAGAGGGCTTTCATTGTGATGGCTGTCTCATCCCTGGCGGTATTTAAAAGATGTTTAGATGTGGTGCTTATGGACACAGTTTAGTAGTGGACTTGTCAGTGTTAGGTTAATGATTGGACTTGATGATATTAAGGGTCTTTTCCAACCTAAATGATTCTATGGTTCTATTAAATTTTAGCAAAATCTAAAAGAATAGTAGTCACCTAGCTGTTCAGTAATTGCTGTTACAGCTAAAAAACTAAAATATGGCTCTAGACAGTCCAGGACAAGACCAAAGCCTCACCAGACCTGAGGTCTGTGTTGGTAGTTTAGCATGATGACTGTGGTCTACAAGCACGGGGAAATCCCATATTTCATAGACTACAAGGCTGCAGATCTGCTCCCAGAGGCTGAGAATAGAGCCGCAAGGAAATCATATGCTACTTCAGCAAGGTAAAAGCGGTATTTGGGAATCATGAAATGCTTACAGTCCCAGAGCTGTTGAACCTTTCAGGTGCCCAAGACTCTGCTAGTTATACTGAACATGGCTATACATGTGCTGATGCTGCCTGGCTGCTCAGAACACGTCTAAGACCTGAGAGGGATCACAAATCAGGTGTGAGTCCACCTCTTGCTTTCCCAGGTCCAGTTCTACATGTGTGTTTTGAGAATATCTACCAGCTAGGTCATCAAGCCACAAACAGGTGAGAAAATCCAGTCTGGGATATGGGGAGGACTGACTCTTATCCAGGATTGAGGCTGTAACATACAGGCTCTCTCCGTATGTTACAGGATTGCATATGTATACCCGATCCCTGCATGGTTTTAAGTCCCATTTAATCTGCCATTTGTAAACTTCTCTGTTTGTAGAAGTCTTTTATAACAAGGATCACAACTATTCTAAAATGCCTGGACCATAAAATAACCGGATCTCCTGCACACTGTATCGGGGTGTTATTTTGTAGTGTAAAGTAGCTCTTGCATGAGGTTTAAACTAGAAGTTCAGTGGTATATTGATTGCGGTTGTACAGGTTAAAGTGTCCTTTCTCAAGTGGTAAAGCAAAGTACAAAATACTGGAATTGCTTCTAATTTTCTTTCAAATGTCATTTTTTTGTTAATGTATATATATTTATTAAAACCAATAACACCGTTAGTATTGAGCTATTTCATTTTTAATGCTTGATAAATTTTCCTCAGTTTTCAATGTGACTTACTTTTAGGATCAAAGTTACTGTTTTTATTTTTATTGTCAATTCTAGAAACAGAAGTTCGGTAGCTTCACCTTTTCTGTATTCATTGAGCAATAGGTCCCTCCAAATCCTAATCAACAATTCAGGTCTTGTTATGAGGGAGCAAAATGTCATCTCCATATTGGTCCTATTTATATTATTTCCTCATAGCAATTAGTTGTAGCAATTATTGTAGTGTTTTTAGTCTTGGGCATTTCAGATGAATGCTTTGTTGAACTACTCCATATCAAAGTATTTAATTTTTTAAAGTAAAGGAACTTGTAATATAAAACCTCTGTATGCTATGCCTGCTTAACTTTCAGATCCTGCCTGATCATTTCCCGACATAATTTATTATAATATTAAAAATGAGTGGGTTTTATAGTTATTTTATTCATATAATCAAAGCAAAGTAGCAAACTTCTGAAGAAAAAGTTCTGATAACAGGGAATATTTTGATAAGAGGATGAGTTCTATGTATGTTTGCATGGCCCTGAAATCGATATGAATAAATTGCTAGTAACCTAGTCCCTTGAATATATCCAAATTTTGTGTTCCATCAAACATTTATCTCATATAGGACTGATGTAATAAAGAACATCAGTTCACCACAGATGGGCTGATGCAGTATGTATTTAAACATAAAATACTGAGAGATGTAATCTGAATTATATAAAGTTCCAGTTTTACCCATTGCTATTTTTACCGACGCATCACTGATAAAGTTTTATTTTGGTGATCTAAATGTGACAAAAATCAGCAAAGCATTATTGAGAGTTCTGAAGGTATCTGTCAGCTTAAGTGTTTACAGGTGGCAGGAGGATATTAAAGCTCTGATTCATCATTTGAGGATGGTTACGTTTAAGTGCATATCATGACCTTTTGCCTGGGCACTTATTAAATGACATAGATGCCTGACAGAGGTCCTCAAAGGAAAATGTACTGGTGCTGCTTGATTTTCATATAGCTTACTTCCTGATAATTGCGTAACACTCACAGGCCTTTCTTTGGTTGTTGTTTGTGGGAAGGGTTAAGCTTTCTTTGTACACGAGATATTTTACTTGTTTGTTTGCAAGATAATCTTGCAACCCATTTAAAATTGTGTCCAAGAATTACTAAGAGGCCTCTGCTGGGCTATGCAAGTGTGAAAGAGCAGATATTCAGATTTGAGTAAATATGTGATTTTCTGGATCAGTGGAAAAAAAAATCTTACAGGCCTGTCATAGACCATTCCTTGAAGTTCAGGAAGCATGGTTTAAATAGAAACATCTGCTGGAGAATGTATATACCTGAAGATGATTTAAGTAGTCACTGGCATGAATCTTCTCTAAAATTAAGAAATCCAAGAGGTAAATGTCAGGAAAATGTCTTTACAGAAGGAGAGACAAGGGAAATGATATGCATGGTTGGTGTGAGCACTGGGTAAGAAAATAAAACTACTTCTCCAGATAAGAAGAGTTACAAGGACCATAGCTGTCTGTCTGATGGGAACCTAATAGCAGCATAAATGAAAGTTCCAACAGTGAAAGTATTTTCTTGTTGATTTGAAGTGAGACTTAAACCCTATGGTAA
>VZTO01000681.1:32129-48311 GCA_013400615.1 Syrrhaptes paradoxus | reverse complement strand
TGAAAAGGCCCAAAGGCACAGTTCCCTCACTGCTCCTTAGTTACCTTGTAAAAGATTGCTGACAAATTATGAAAAAAAAAAAATTAGTGAGAATATTTAAAAAATCACGGGCTGCTTTATATTCTCTAAGGTGGTCTTCACGAGCATTACAGGGATATTTTTCCTAGGCAAAAGTAACATTCTCTAAGATAAATACACTTCCCCAAATCTTTTTACCTAAACTGGAATTTGTATAACCTGGGCTCACTACCTCAGGTCAGTGCTGTATTCTGCATTACTTTCTCTCCACAGTGTGCTGCATTTTGCTTTGGCAGCCAGTCCTCAATAACCGTTAAGCGGAGCAAATAAACACTCAGTGTCCTGAACTAGAACTAAATGCAATTCCCTGTAATGGTAATGGTACAGTATAAGCATACACAGCAGTACTGGACAGGATATCAGGAGTGCTCAGTGCTTCATATCTGCTTGTCGACAAAAGAGGCATTTGTACAACTCGGTAGCATTTGTTACAGTGTTATATACCAAATCTAGAGGTGCCAACACCAATGCTATTATTTACTGTCAGCTACAATGTTTCTCCACATGGTTTATCTGCTCTCTGTACAGTGTTAAGCAGCTTATCCACACGGATATTCACTTTAATTTGCTGGACTGTCCAACACAATATATTTTCTTAGAAAACCTTTTCAATTTGTGGACTACCCATTCTCAGATGAACCGTTCCTCTGGATCATCCATCAGGGTATATTTTTCTTCAAATGAAATTACACTTTTTTAAAGAACACTAATTAATCATTGGAGATTTGTTTACATCCTCGAGGCCTCTTGTTTCATTCTGTCCTTACACTTTCAAGGCTTCTGCTACCATCTTGCACTGATTATTTTGGGAACCGTTGGTAAAATACCCAGTTTTTCTTCAAATTTCTTTAAGATTTGCTTTCCTGGTTATGTAGCTAGTGGTTTATTAGCACAATCTAGCCATGCATACCTCCTTATTGTAGGTAAACAAAGCAACAATGAACAAAAAGACACATATAAGTCATAAGACATAAGATACAGACAGATGAAAATAATAGTCTAATGCTGCTTGCTAATGGTATCTACTAGTTACAGCAGCATTGCTAGAACATAATCAAATTTACTTGACAACAGGCACTGTGACTGTTCTTGTATGTTCTAAAATTTGCTATTCAAGAGAGGGATAGTGGGTTCTTCCCAGTGTTTGGAGGTCTGCACCTTCTGTTACTATTCTAGCTTTCGACAAGCTTGCTTTCATTAACTTGGCAAAGGTTGGTTTTGGGTTCTGCTATGTGAGAAAGCTCTTATTGGGCTCGGAGTGTCAGCTGAACTCAGCAGGATACTACTACGTCCCTGCCGACAGAGGTGCACAGCAGGAGATGCTGTTCTGCTCTAGCTGAGAACACCACTACATCAAAGAGTAGATGTTTCTGGCCTGTTCTATAGTCTGTCTCTTTGTACACAGTTGGGCTCGGAGTGTCAGCTGAACTCAGCAGGATACTACTACGTCCCTGCCGACAGAGGTGCACAGCAGGAGATGCTGTTCTGCTCTAGCTGAGAACACCACTACATCAAAGAGTAGATGTTTCTGGCCTGTTCTATAGTCTGTCTCTTTGTACACAGTATTTCTAAAACCAGCAATAGATTATAAGCTTCCACTGTTACTGCTGAGCATAAAAATGTCTGAAGTGCCCATTGGTCTTAAGAGATACAAAGGAAATTTTGTATCTGTTGGTAAAATATATCTGTTCTTTCCATGAGCTCTTCAAATGCTGCTGAGTGGAAAGATGAATTCCATCATTACTTGAGAATAATATTATGAAGGCTACCTCCATACCTATATACCAACATCATCTGAGTATGTTTTTACTGGGTGGAAGAAATTTATTGGATCAACCCACTATTTGAGCAGCAAAGAAGAATTTAATTGCTTGGAAGACTGTAGACTGGCATTTTTCTTGCCCTTCGTTCTGTCAAATTAATTGGGAGCAAAGCATGAGCAGCTTTCTAAAATTTTGTGTTGAGTGTCTTGTATCTTCATGGGGTCTTAAGTCTTTATCACACATAATTTTCTGATACTTCTCTTCCATGGCTACTCACATCTAATTTTCGCAGACAGACTTTTGGTGGCAGAACTGTGAAATTGGCACAGTGGTTAATGTGCCATTTATCATTCTTAAAGCACTGTTTCCTTCACTGGATGTCAGTTTTGCATGAAAGATGCTGTACAAAACAAGAGAACAAAATATTTTATGGGAGACAGAAAGAGATACAAGAAGTACTTATGCTGAAATTCTGGAATATGTAGATTGCTCTCCCCACTTCTGCTGGTTAGCTTCTGCTTGATATTTCAAGGGTTTGTTTTTTTTTATTCTCTGGAAACCACTCACATTGGACTTAATGCCTCTAAGTGATACATTAACACTGTAGGAAATCACTATGAACTGGATGTTATCCTTTTCTTGGTTGTTCGTATTAAGAAACGTGAAAATATTGAGGGGTGGGTTTTGTGGGGGTTTGAGTTTTTTCCCCAGTAAAGATAGATTTCATTCTCCAGTCACTGAAATAGAACTTTAACATTCCCTGTTTGCCTTCAACGGTCCTCAGCTATAAATATGATTCACTTATATGTACAGATTTGGGGGATCGTAAAAATTACATTCTTTGTGTAGTTTTTGAAAAGTTTTTGCAGGAGTTCAGATCCTTGATGTCACCTTGAGGGAATTCATCAAAACGTGTCCTAATTTGGCTGGCCTGGTTGCCAGGCTAGATGTGTGGTTTTCAATCTTTGAACATTTTGTTGATCGAAGTAAGAACAGAGTGTCGATTTATAACTTTTGACAGCTTCAGCAATGGCCCTTTCTGTCAGACAGCGTCATGTATAGAGGAAAGAGCAACAAGCCCAGCTGCTATCCTTAATTTATTTTGATAAAACACTTTTACACAGGTGGTCAGTGCTAGAAACTGATCACATTAGGTGTGACCAGATTTAAGCACTTGCATCTCAAGGTCTTTTAAGAACATTGGCTCCTAAGTTGATGATATTGATTTTATTTTCATATTTAACAGGGAAATTATTTATACATTTCATTACAAGATTGCTGTTTTGTGCCTACTGCCCTGTATTTACATCCTAAAGTGACATTTTGCCCTGCTGTTCGTCAAAAGGAGTTTCCCCATTTCTCTTTTATCAAAGAAATTCCTAATGTTCTGTAATACACACACACAAAAATCCCTAACCAACCAACCAACCAACCAACAAGATTGCGAAAGATTATCTCTTTAAATTGTTTAAATTAACTCATTGATGTCGCAGATTTTGTGATGATGGTAATTACACACATTTTCTTTTGTGAGGTTTTTGGATTTATTACCATACTAGCCTTGTATTACAAAGAACCTGTTCGACCTCTAATTAGTATTTTCCCTCCAAAATACATTTGCTGGAAAATCACTTTAAAAGTATTCATCCTACTTGCTTTTTAATTTTTTTTTTTTCACAGGGAGTGCAGGAACACCTGTTATCTTCAATGAAAATGGAGATGCTCCTGGACGCTATGATATTTTTCAATATCAAATCACTAACAAGAGTACAGAATACAAAGTAATTGGTCAGTGGACTAATCAACTTCATCTAAATGTAAGTTTTAGTTTGATTATGATTAACACTTCAAAAGTGTTGATGATTGCTTTTCTGTCAGCTGGCAGAAGAAAGCTCTTCTATTCTCTTCCTGAGAAGACAGCAAAAGATAGCACAATAACCTGAACCATTTTTTTATATTTTAAAGTAGGTTGGGTTGTGTATTTACCTGCTCCTTTAAATGTTATTTTGGAATCATTATATATCTGATGTTCCTCAGACTGATTACGAAGCCAGGCAGGGAAATAGCAACTCATCCTTCAAAAGGGTGTGTCAGACAAAACCATAGGCACATATATATTGCCCACATTTTTCAAATAATATAGGGGGATAGGAATGTATTTAGGAAGAGACAAGTTTGGACTTTAAGAACTTTTGATTTAGTTGAAACACTGTAATGATTAACTACTGCAGCAGAAATATTTATTGAATATAAATGGAGAATTTAGTGTTTTTCTATATAGTTAACTAAGATTAACTATGTTAACTAGCAGAAGAAACAAAAGACAAAACAAGTTACTCATCCTTGGGAAGTGTTTCTAACTGCTGCCTTAGTATGTTCTTCAAGTTTTGTGGTAGTTAAGCCCCATTTGTGCAAAAAATTATATTTGTTTTGAAAATCACCATCCCAATGAGATTCAGAGAACATAATATGCAATATTTGTATGGCTAAGCATCAAGCCACAGTTGTGACTTGAGAAGTTGTTGTGCCCAAGGCACTTCTTTATCTCAAAAGATAGCTCCATGTAAGGAGAGCTACAGTCGTGAGAAAAGCAGAATGAAGTTAACCTGTTTCCTTGTTAGCTCTGCAATATTTTCAGGGTTTACTTGAGGCATGTTAACCATATGAGTAGCTCTGCAAATGCAAAATATCAAGTGTTGTTTTGCTAATGGCTGATGAGAGAGCAAGTGTGAACTGGTGACTAGATTCACCAAAGTGAGTTTATTCAGTGACTTTAATTAGACCACAAAAAGTAGTTTTTAAACATCTCTGGTTTTCCATGTGAGGGGTTCCTGAAGAAGAGTAACGAGGACAGTGTAATAGATATTTGCAAATTATTCTCCTGTTGAGACTACGTTACCATAAATATCTGAGTGCTACCCACAGTGACATATATGATGACTCCCTATTTCCAGCCACAGCTGTTAAACCACTTTACCATATCTACCATTTAATATCTATAACAACTTGGCCAAGCAGTTTAATTCTTTGCCTGAGTAAAAAAAAAAACCAAAACCAACCAAACTACTACTGGGAACTGTGTAGCAGATTGTGTGTCAGTGTTATCTCCCTTCACTAGCCTTATATCTCTCTGTTGAAAGGCATGGAAGGAAAAGAAATGGTTAAACAATTTTAAAGTTAATGCTAATTAGCAATCTCCAGAAAACACTAGAGTTAGATCCTTATCATAACTATTATGGCATACAATCCAGATCTTCCTAATTGCTACAGTTTTCTGAAAATTTAGTGTTTACTAAGTGAGCTGAAAAACTGATGCACATATTTTGCACGAATGTTAGTACTAACACAATAGTTACATAGCAGCAGCTTAAAGCTACCTTAGAATTAGCTTCAGTTTTAATTAATTCCAATCTGCCTTTTTCTATCATCCCTCCCCCCTGACTGCTAATTTTTTCATTAAGCCTGTAATTTCTCCATCCCGTTGTTTCTGCTGGTTTATGTGAAGTCCAGGAGGTTCTCTGAATATGATTAGATTGGCTGCTTCTCAGACCACCAAAACGAGGCCGTGCTAACCACATCGACCACAAAGCTAACAGGAAAGGATTTATCTAAGGAAACCCCTTGTGAACTGTGGTTAAGAATGGATGTGCTAGGATGTTCTTTGGCTCTTTTTTCATCTTTTTCATCTTCATGAGTTCATGTGTTGGACACAACCGGTTGTTCAAATTCGTGGGCAAGCTCTGTACAGCATGTGGAGTTGTGGAGATGCAAACGGGCTGACACATGGTTCTGCAGTGGGTGTTTCTGCTCCTAGCCTTGTGCCATGTCCCTGGTCTCATCCCACCACCCCCTGCTCTGCTGCACCCCCCTGATCACCCAGCCCAGGTGGCAAGCAGGTACACCGTGCTCCATCCCCCCGTGCGTGGTGCAGCTGTATTGATTCAGCTAGGAGATGCACTCATGTTTCTTAACTTACTCATCTTTAAAGCCTGGAGGATTTCTAAAGGGAAGACTGGTTTTTATTTCTTTAAGTTTGGCAGGGCTTGAGATGCTGGATGATGGTCTCCATTCGTGTCTGGAGGCACTGGCGTAGTAGCAATGAAGAAGGAAGTCACAACGGCAGTGAGATGTTAATTTCTGCCTGTTTTTATATTCACTAAACTTACGTAGCACGTGTTTATGGGAGTTAGGCCACATGATGATCTGCTGTGGCAAAGCTGTTGCCTTCTCTGACTAGACAAAATGTACTAAACCCAAATAATTTTTGTGAATGATTGCCAATACTCAACATTTGATTGCAAATTAAGTAGTGCTTTTGATTGCCAATGGAACAGAGGGAACACAGTTGATGTTTTCATCAGTTTCAGTGAAAACATCTACATTTACTTAAGGCAAAGCACTATTAAGATGACAGTGCTCTTTTTACCCTGCTGTTCTACAGAGGAGATGCTTTTGATACGTAATACTGTTTTCACTGTATCTTTCTTTCTCCTGTGGTTTCCTCTTAATGAAGACTCATGTAACTATGATTTTCAAGGAATCTCTGACAGCTAGAAATCCTCTATAGATACTTCTACTCCTGTTTTCACAGATATTTCTATTTCAAATTGTGTGGGAACCTGTTACAGCTATGACTGTGTTTATGATTGTGTTCATCTATACAGCTGGTATTGTGCTTCAGAAAATTTATAGGTTTTATTAATTTATTTTCTATGCCAGAAAAATAAATCATAAAATACCAGGTTTGCAGTACAGTTCAGCCTTTGCAACAGTTAATGTAACCAAGATTAGAACATGTCTTGCATCTAAATAATTGAATCAAAAGGTTGTCTTTTTTCTTTCTTATCTCCCCCCCGTTTTTGTTTTCCTTTTCCTTAAGATACTCTTTGATATTTTCTCTGTCAGGTTTTGGCTGTGGGTCTCTGTTGTGTACTCTATGGCTCCTCACCCTGTGGCCAGCTCTGGTCCTGTCTCTGACCCCAGCCCTCAAGATTCAGGATTCCTCTGCTGGGGTCTCAGGTTTCTCAAAGGTTCTGCTGACTCTGCAGGGTCCTTGTGGTCAAACTTCAGCTCTGTTCCTCTCCTGCTGCATTGCTGGCTTTCCCTTTGGGCAGAAAGTGCTGACTCTGGCTGGGTAAAGCTGTATAATGCTCCCCGAGGGGCTCTTTGTCAGCAGGCTTCACCAGCTGCAGAGACCCTTGGGGCTGCGATGCTGGTTCCTCCCTGTAGTCTTCAGAAACATTCATACTCTCCTTTGGGCAGACTGACCTTTCAGATTTCCTCTGAAGCAGCTACAGCTTCCAGATATGGGAACTTCATGATTACTGATCAGTGCTACTCTACTCTTGCAATTCTTACAAAACAAAGCCATGAATGACAATGCTGAGAGATACAGTATAGAAGTTAAATTTAAAAAGAATAATGATCTTAAAAATTTAAAGTTTTTTTGTGATTCTTGAGTTTGAATAAGGTATCTCAGTCTTTGACAGATATAAGGCAACTCTGAAAGCAGATATTTAAAAAGATCAAACTATAATCTCAAATAACTTGATTGTCTTCTACACATTTATCACTTTACGTGGTTCTAACAACACTATAAATTTACACCCCTTTTAAACTCCTTTTACTCAATAATGTTGCCTGATTTTAAATGATCTCAATGTACTGGAAATAACCAGACCCTAAATTTTTTTATTATAACTTTGAAGGAAAAAATAATTACTTTAGAAATTTTGATCATTGACTGTACATTAACTGTCAGGGTTTTCTGTTTTTGCTTACCTCCTTTTCCTTTCTTTGTCAAAGAAGATAACTTATTTTTCAGGAAACTTTGACAGTTAAATCCTTTCTCCCAAAAAATAATCTGGTTTTCATAATGAATAAAAATCCATAAAAAGATAGTTGTTCCTGCAAAAGTTATGTTTTATTCATATTGCAACAGTATTTTGCATACCAGGTCACACGTAAAAGTTCCCTACAAATGAGTGGGTTTAGCAAATTTGAGCTCTCAACCATGTAATCTCTGTGGGAGGAAAGTTGTTAAAAACAAGCTTGCTTTTCCTGGCACTGATGACTTGAAATCAAATTCCTTTTATTATTAATAATGAATTCTGTCTTGGAAACTGTGTTCTGTATCGCATGTGTTGCAATAAGGGCTAGATCAAGATGTTGACTGATGGCTTTTGTCAGTGACAGTAAAGGGAAATTGTCCCAGTCCTAAAGTTTTAAAAACAAATTTCTCAGTTTCCTTTCCTTAGGTACCCATCCAGCTTCTCCTGGTTCATTTCTGAGGGACTTTTTTCCCCTCTTTAAAAATGTTCTATTTTGAAACCTAATTGCCAGGTAGAAATGGAAAGTTGAAATGTTTAAGAATTTTCGATATTTAATATTTTGACTTTGTGAAAAAATCCTTTCTAATATAGTTTAAAGCATTCTCAGATTTCATTTCAAGCTTGTACATAGTTTATGTCTAACAAGATCTGTGTTTACAGATCCTTATCTGAAAAAATATGTAGATCCAAATCCATATTCTTCCAAGTTTGTAATATTGATTGATGGGACTTCAGGCAGACAATCATTGGTGCTTTCACAGTCAGGTATTTAGCTGATGCAGTTAAAAAGCTTGAGTGGATATATATTTATGTGATATTATTCCTTAAGGAAAAAAACAAGGCATATCAAAACACTGTACATTTCAAGTTAAAATAGTGAATTTTTAAGACAGAATTCACTTGTGTTTGTTTTGGGTTTTTCTTCACCCGAACACAAGAGTTCTGCTGAAAGGCAATAGAAATTTTACAATAAGAGATTTTTAACATTCTCTTAGAAATAATAGGATACATAAGCTTTCAGATTTATAGAGTGTATGCACTGAGGATGTAAATGGCTCAAGGACATAATTTTTTTCTGTAATGGTCCTGATTTATGACTAAGAAAACCATAAATTAAAATTACACATAGTGACGAACTATCAGAGAGACAGCCAGAATCATCCTCAGCCTTAAGCACAGTGTTTGGTGAACTAGTAAAAATTGGGAACCCCACATTGGCAATGAGCTTCCCTTCAGGCAGCCAAATCACAAGAGGATTTGAATCAGTATTTGATTTCTCTTCTTTTCTAGGTCTCCTGTAAATTATGTATTTAATCCTGAAGGAAACTATCAACACTGACATTAATCAATTCTTTTCAGAAGAAACAATTTCAAAATGCATTAGTTCCCTTTCTTGTGATGTGGTAGAAGAAAACTGTTCAAGAAGCTTCTGATGTTTTCTCTAACAGCAGCAAATAAGTTTGAAGCTTTGCTGCAGGTCCCTATAGTTCATTAAAGAAGCCAGATAGCCTCTTTTTTTTCCTGTGTTATCTATTATGTAATTGATAGGTGTTTTCAAATTGCTGAACCTAAGCCCTGTGTTTAACAAAAGAACCCACTACAGTGAAAATACACAACAGGAGCACTTAGTGCTGTATCTGATTATAACTGTAAACAAAATATGACAACCATACTGCCCGCAGGGTATTCTTCTGCCCATATGTAGTAGGGCAGTAGCATTCATACTTGTACTTCAACCACATTATCTGAGTGAAAATTATTGATGTGAGGTTAAAAATAAAATTCAACAAGACAAGCAAAAATGTTTTATGTTCCTTTATTCTTCTTTTCAAGACTATACTGCTGTCTTCCTTTATTCTACACAAGGCTGAGAGTACAGACTATTATGGTTTTCAGAAGACTACTTAGGTTTTACAAAGCTAGTCCTGATCTTAGCACTGGTCAATAAGTATGACTCAGGATTTATTCTTTACTGTCAGAGTCTGAGGTCAATATGAAAATTGTAGTCACTAAGGACAAATGCTAGACTGAAAAGACCAGTCAACAGTAGGCTACAGTGGATGCAGACTGTAGATGAAACAACAAAATACACAAGACATGGAACAAAATTGGGATTTTATTATTTTGTAAGGTTGCAGATTGTATTATTCATAAAACAAATATTTTGAGGTAGGGAGGAAATAAGATGAATACAGATGCTGAAAAAGAATTAAATGATTTTGAGATATGCCTGTAGTAGAGCAGATGCTGTTTCAGACATGACTGAAAATCAAAACAGCACTTGTATTCAAGAACCAACGACCTCAGAAGAACCCAAGAACAATGACAACCTGTCTTCCTTCTGAAGCTTTTTACTTTGCTGGTCCTAATAGTCTCTTAGTCTCTTTCTTTTTTTTTTTTTTCCTCAAAATGAAACTGATTTTCTAGAGAAAAAATGAAAATGGAAAAAAGAGAGCTGCTAAGAAAATATCCTGAACTTGGATAACCATTTATTCTTCATTGAATGATACCAGATTGCCAATGAAAAAGCCTCTGCTTAAGAGTTAGGATGAACAGGGATTTTTTTCCCATTTTGTCAGGGTGAGTGAAAGTGAGGTTTCTCAAATGAAGCATGGGGTTGCAGTTGCACAGTTGGCTGTGAATTTATCACAGTAGATGGTAGATATTTTGCAGGTTTTTTTTTTTTTATGATCATCCTCTGTAAGAAGTATTACGATTAGAACAAAATGTTCTTTAAATAGTCATAGCCAACATGACTATGGAATATTCTTGTTATTAAAAAAAAACAAACAAAACAAAACAACCCTTAAAACAAAATGGAAAGAAAGCCTTGCAATGTATGACAAACAAAATAAATCACTTGTGTTTGAAAATATTCTTTTCTCTTTCACAAGAAAAAGTGTGCAGTGATAGAGCAATGAAAAATGTGTATTTCTGGAGAGTTTTGCATTCATATATGTGACTTCAGAGCAGGGTTAGCTGCTCCCCCAATATCAGCTCATGTTGTGACTTTTAGCATAGAACAACAGCTACTGGGCATAGCAGGCAGTTTGGATTCTGCGTGGCTGGCAGCAATCTGCAGTGAATTGCTTTGAGAGGTACCAGTGTGAAACACTGCATGCTTCTTCTCCGGTCTCTTCCATCTTTTTCCTCTCCCCCACAGAAATTTGTATGTGTATTATCATTTGAAGATTGAGCTGCCCTTTAAAAGCTAAATGTTCATACTTAAAAGCAAAAATGGTAGATTAAATTACTTTCATTATTGTCCATTTGTGTTACGTAATGGAAGTTTACTGCTAAATTAAAAATCATTAAATGGAAAATGAAAGAGACATTTGGTGGTAATGATATGATGAAAGAGAATAACCAGCAGTTAGCAGTACATTGCTAAATTATTATTTTTTCTGTTTGCTGCAATTTCTCTTCATCTTCTAGTAGTATTAATTTCATTTCTTTAAGATAGTAATCTAATATTTATTCAGGACTTTTCATGCTGATAAATCCCCAAACATTTTTTTAATTATTTAAAGACAGAGAATGAATTATTTTCCCCGTTTCCAAAATGGCATCACTGGGTTTAGTGGTGATATTGTGATAGTACAGTTTAAGGAAGGGAATGAAGAACGCGTAGCTAATCCCATTGTAACTTCAGCTCACAGTAAACAGATTTAGCGTTGAGGTGGACAATAGGATGTGCCAGGAACAAATGGATGAAATAGGGAGGATTGCAGTAATGTTTCCAGTGACTCCATTAATTGTTATGGAAAGCATAGGCATAAAGCTAAGAAATGGCTTTGAAATGGTTAACTGAGATTTGTGTGGCCAGAGGCTGTTGCAGCAAGGAATTCCTATAGTTGTGAGGTAATCCATCTGTTCTCTTCCTGAGTGCTATGACCTCATTAGCAGACTGTGACTTCATTGCAAAAGTAGAGCAGCTAGAGAGACTCCAGCTGCAAGCTATGATAATGATCGGACATCTAAAGGGAAAGGTTAAGCAAACTGGGATTGTTTAGTCTGGAGAAGACAGAACTGAGGGGAGTTATGTTAATCTATTTCAATACAGAAAAGATTATTCAGGGAAAGAACAAACTGTTACTCATAGTTAATTTGGCTATCAGAAGAAGTAGTGGATTTGAATTCTATGATTCTATAATTCTAATTACAGTAAGAGAGATGTAATGCAGACATGCTGGAAGGGTCTAATGATGAGGGTAATTAATCACTGGACTGCATTGCCTGGGAGGCTGGGCAATCTCCAGCGCTATGGGCTAGTTTGAAAAGATGAGCTGTACAGACTGATTTTGCACAGGTGATTCAGAGGTAGGGCTAGAGGAGCACTCCTGAGATCTCCTTCAGCCATCATTTCTTAAGTTTTCTGGCTTTTGTTAGTTTGATTTGTTTGATTTGCTGGTGGTTGCCTCAAAGGTAGATTCCCTGTATGCCTTGAGCAAACGCTGGGAGGGATTCAAGCACCTGGACTTCTATAAGTTTCCTGAGTGAATGCAAGACCGTGTATGTCTTTAACAAGAGCTTCAGAAGAATGTCATGTCAGATTTATTAGTTTCTAAACTTGGTTACTTAGGTTCTTCTTCTGCTTCAGGTCATGCCTCACATTAGTAGGTAAGGATAGCTTTTCCATGAATGCTTGGAAAGCTTTCCATTCACATATAGGAGTCCAGATTAGACTGTTTTGGGGTTTTTTGCATGAGAGCTGCTTAATACCTCCCCAAATGATTTATGTTCCTTTAAGTCTATGCGGAAAGCAGTTTACTATTATGACGGTGGCTTCTTTTGCTTAAACCTTTCCCTACCATTTCTCAGATAATTGTTTTCCTGCTAACCAAAAGCAATACAGCAACTCTACCTGTGACAATATTAAAAATGCATAATTAATTAGCCATAAAGTGGTAAAAGTATGTTCATCAGCAGTTCTTATTTGCTTTATTCTCATAAACATAAAAAATTGGTTTCTTAAATAGGTATTCTGTAAAACTGCAAAAGGCAGTCTAAAGAATTTAGCTGTCAGGAGAATACATTGAAACTCTTCTATTTATCTGGCCTAGTTATGATCTTAGTTTTTTAATTGTGCTCAAAATATTTAGTACCTCATTTCTGCCCTAGCACTATAGAAGACAGATAAAGGGATCTCAAGGGACTAGCCCTTGCATAAAGTTAGCATCTTCTATACTTGCATTACTCCAAAGACAAAGACTTTAAAGCCTCTGAAGGCATTCTCCTCCATTTTTTAAACAACCCTTTTCATTCTGAAGTATCTTATAATAACCTGACTTTACTCCTCATTGTTATAATTTAAGCCCAATACTTCTTATTTTATTCAGTGTACATTGAGCACTTTTCTCATCGTTTTTATGTATTTGAAGACTGTTGTTTTACCCTCTAGGCTGTGTTGTTTCCTCAGGCTATACAACCTGAATTTGTTCCATTTGGTCACATAGACCATGTTTTCTAGACACGCTTCTGATCTTTGCTGAATTTCCTCCGGATTCCCCATTTGATTCTCCTTCAAACTGAAACACAATGATCCAGCCTTCACAAAGTGCTCTGGCTGCAGTCTCACTAGTGCAGAGTGCAGGAGAAACACAATGTCATGTATTCATGAACGTGGTGTATTGAGGAAAGATTATTTTACCTATCTGTGTTTCTCAGGATGGCATTATGACATTAGTTCAACATATTATAAACTGCTAGAGCCCTGAGATCTTTTTTTGTCTGAAGTACCGTTGTCTCTCTGTTGTCCTTCCTGACCCATAATGTGGTACCTGCTAGCTGTCCCTGTTAACCTGCATGCTCCTTTTTTGTCATACTCTCTGCAGTATCATTTGGAACAGGTGTCTTGACCTTCAGCATAGCTTCAACCTTTTCCAGTGTTATTACCCCAAATTTCATCACCATATACTCTATTTTATCATGCAAACTGCATTGAGTGGTTATTACAAGTATTGAATAATAGCAGACTGAGAATAGACCTTTCCAGGACCCACCCTGTAGCATCCCTTCCATTCTGACAGTGAATCAATGACAAATTTTATCTTCCCACAGCTTTTTGATTTAATTTACACCTAGCCCTTAGGGGCTAGATCTGTTTCAACAGGTTGCTTATGACTGAGAGTGTAATTTGAGATAGTGTCAAAAATCTTTCTAATGTGAAGATAAATGACACCTAGCTGCTTGCCTCTCATCTGTGATGCCTGTTATCCTCTCACTGAAGGAAATGTGGCAGCCCATTGTTGACAGATCCCTTTTGGCTGTTATTTGTCTTGTTTGTTTGTTCTCTCTGTGTTTTTCAAATACATTTGTTTATTTCTTTCAGGATTTTTCTGGTAATTCAAGTTAAACTGAATGATTGATAATTCCCTAGCTGCTTCTCTTCCCCCTAGCTTAAGCGTTAGGTTTCCCATTTGCAAGTTCTCCATACTTCCCTGTAAAGTCTCTAGAGCTTTCTGTCTCCTCAGTCAGTTCTTTTAAGCATTGTAGAACAATTCTCAATAAGTTCTGTCCATATGAAAACCCCTCACTTCCTCAAGTATTTTCATTATGAACGTGTTCATCTTTCTTTCCTTAGCAACAAGGAAATTTTTTTCCTTTTTTTGTAACTCAATGTGCTATGTGGTATTTTCTCTAGCTTAAACTTCTTCCACATACTTGTTTTGTACCTGCCAGATCACTAAGTCTCTCCACAGAATTTTCAGTTTAATTATTCTCTTAATTCTGAGCAGCAGCATAGACTTGGCAGAGACACCTCTTCGCCTGCTGTTGAAAATCTCAATGTAAAACACCGTCTGTTTTCTGCCAGTTCTGAACTAGTTCAGACTTTCAGACTCTTTATATGTGATTTTTTCACCTGGCTTGAACTGTGTTAAAAGGGCCAGTGTGATTTTATTTTGTTTATGTAATGCTGAAAATTCAAAGTTATTTTCCTGAAAAGACCTGACTGTTCACTAAGAGGAGCTGGCAAAGAAGATACGAGCTATTATAGTGGAAACCCACCTTAAAGTAATGTCAAAGTGTACACCTCAGTGTTGAGGATTTTGCAGTCCTTCTGGGTAGAATGTACTACGCATATTAACAGCTTTTGTTTCTAAAAAACAGGTTGGACAAACATGTCAAGAACAGTTTAGGTATAGTGCCTCTTTTCTTGAGACAGGGAAATAAACTTGATCCCTACATTTTAACCAAGCTTGTCTGTTCCTCTGTCACAGTCAATTAAGGTACAAGGGTGCTGAGGTGAGGACAACTTTGTGCAAAATTTGAAGTGCTTCACTTTGCTGAAACTGTTTCGAAAATGAGAAGCACAGGGTCACAGGATATTCCAGCTCTGTTTTCTGTTATTCTTTGAGAGGTCAGTGATGAAGTTATTGCCCTTGTGCCATCTGTCTTGCTGCCACTTATGCTTGGATGGAGACCTCAAGAAATAGTTGCAAAATTGCCTTGCTCACTTCTTTCAGTTCCCTCAAAAAACATCTGTTTGGAGGCATGCTATGGATGCTGACTATCACGCTGATCAATTCTTTTTAGGATATCCTTCTCTGTGTTCTGCTGACACTCTGCTCACCCTTATCTTATGGCTTGACTGTGAATTCTTCAGGATTGAGACCATCATTTTTTCTTGCGGATTTGTACAACCCTTAGTGCAATTGAGGTCTTGGTCTGTGAGCAGTGTGGAAATGAAAGGAATAACTCATTTGTGTGTTGGTATTATTTTGTAGGAAATAGGGTGCAGTTTGGAATTTAGAGGAACTCATTCTTCAGTTTTATATACACAGCATCTTTTGCACTGATCAAGAAAAAGGAAATAGATTAAACCATTTAAAAATAATGGGTCAGGATTAAAACTAAAACAAACCCGTCAACATATTTTTTTCATACTGAACTGAGGCTTTTTATGATTGACTCATTTATAGTTTTATTACAGTGACTAGAAGGACCTACTAGATTGCTGCAAAATTCCATCTGATAGTTACACAGTGCAGTAACAGTAGCTGTTTACTTGATGACCTGCTAATCGCTGCACTTTGTGCTAGTCTACTCCCCAAGGCATGTAAGAGTAAAATGTTATTTTCCAGATATTCCAAGCAATTTAATAAGCTTGTTGTTTGACAAACTGAAGAAGGGAATATATTGCAGCTCCTCCTACTCTTGTACCAAGGGTCTGTTAGGGTCAGCCCTTCTGTAGGCCACCAGTACCAACCAAATCACAGGTAGAGAAAAGTAAAAAAAAACAAACAAAAAACCAAAACAGATCCCAAACCATCCAAAGGCAAGGATTTTAAGACTGGCATTT
The DNA here is from genome assembly GCA_013400615.1 of Syrrhaptes paradoxus. Lineage (NCBI taxonomy): Eukaryota > Metazoa > Chordata > Aves > Pterocliformes > Pteroclidae > Syrrhaptes > Syrrhaptes paradoxus. The sequence continues at coordinate 32,337 of VZTO01000681.1, read as the reverse complement.
AAAGTCTGTGTAGCATTAATAAACACTCTCTGTAGATTATGATACAGTGATATGATTATTCCCTGTTTAAGGTTTCCACAGTACGCTCTTCTAAGTATACAGGCTGGGCGGAGAATGGATAGAGAGCAGCTCTGAGGAGAGGGACTTGGGGGTATTGGTGGATGAGAAGCTCAACATGAGCCGGCAGTGTGCGCTTGCAGCCCAGAAA
>VZTO01000681.1:0-26621 GCA_013400615.1 Syrrhaptes paradoxus | reverse complement strand
TTTTTTTCTTTTATTAAGGTAGAAACTCTGAAAGACACAAAAGAATTCTGTGTACCTATCTGGATAGTGGATTCACAATACAGTCGGTGTGGCTTTAGGATGCTGAATGCCAGATAAGAAACACTGTAGCCTCATGGTATTAAATGCTGATCTGGTATAAGCTCACTTTCTCAGTTCAAATGTGTTAAAAAATTGGACACCTTAGCTTTATCCTGTCAGGCTTTCTGCCAGATTAGATATTGCCTGTCCATGCTACTCTAAGTTTATGCTGGATCAGGTGTTGTGTACTCTCCTGGTGATTCTGTGTTGTGTGCTATAATCCGGCAAATACTCTGTACTGTTCCTTTCTGACCATGGCCTCCTGTTGCCCCCATTATCATAGCATCTGACTAAATCATAGGCTTTGATGTTTTTATTCTCTTAACAACACTGTGAAGGAGAATACGTCTTTGCTGTCACACAGATTTCATCATAACATTTTCTCTTGTCTAGTAGATGAAACAGTAGGGGTTAGGCAGGCTTTGAGACTTCCAGTGATTAAAACCAGGAGATTGTAACAGAGGTTAATATTATCTTAGAGTGTCAAGGGCCCTATCAAAGCTGTCTCATGCAACTGAATTATTTTTATGATTTTTAGGAAGCTAATTACTTAAATGATTTCCTTTCCGATAGCCACCAGATGCTGCGTTTTGTGTAATTATCTGAGTCCTTGATACAAAATATGGTTAATTCTGCAGGTTCAGGACCGATCCAAACCCCACTGAAGTCTTTGAGTGACTCGGGGGATTCACAGAGCTAGTTGTATGAGTGAATTCCTTGTCTCCTCATTACTGTGTGGTCCCTTGTTTGCCCCTTTGAGTGGTGAATAACAGCAAAGTCGTACACCGTGCCAAAGAGTGGACAGAGGAGATGGACCCTGGCTGCTTGTTGCTGCTTTATTGACCCTGCATGGTGCTGCAACCAGTGCTCTGGCTCCCTGAGGAAGGCAAATGGGACCGACAATGTTACATTGTGGTGTTCTCTCAAATCTGTTGAAAAATTGCTGGAAAAATAAACTGTTAAGGCCAAAATGATCCCTCCTGATAAGCTGTCCTCATTCTGTCCTCCTCCAGAAGGAACTGAAAACATTCATGACTTGAAGGTTTTGCTGCTATTTCATTTATAAATAAAGCCTCCACAGTAAACAAAACTGCTGAGCACTTAACGGGCTAGTCCTTCATCCCTGAGGACTTACCACCTAACAGAGGAGCGGAGCATGGGAACAACACAGAGTGATTCTGGTGCCTAGAAAGTAGGTCTTTGCTCAGCACTCTGCTCTGGTTCACTGTGTGACCTCCTGCAGAACAGTTATACTAAGGGGAGGTCAAGGAGAGCTGGGACCAAACTGAGTGATAATTTTAAGCAAGAGATATATAATTCCATACATTTCTTATTTGGATTTTATTTGAGGAGTATGCAGGAACAATAGATAAGTGGCTGAAAAAAAAGTATATTTTGTTAATGTGCTGTTGTGGGGAAATCTGGGATTTCCAAAACAAGACTGCATCATGTACATCTCTTCTGTATTACAAAAAGATCCTTGGACTTTTTAAATCAGGAGGACTAAAGTGTAACCGTGACATCTTTTTCCGTTATTATTCAGAAAGCAGTATATACTTATTTTTCTCTTCTAGAAATGTAAACAAAACACTCCTGTGCATTTCAAGACTTAGAAAGTGGAAAAGTATAAAATATCCACATTCATGGAAGAGGTGGCATTACGGATCTTTTTTTTCTGGCACTCTTTGTGCTGCCAAAGCTGATGCAAGGAGATTTAAATCTATTTCTTTACTGTACCAGAAACTTATTTCAAACTCACATAGCCTTGTTTTGTAATTAAATGTTTCAGAACTACTGATATTTGTATTTGCATGTGATTAACTTTTAAAGCACTGTGTACAGGGCTTTTTGCTTTTAAACTAGCCTAGAGTCAATAAATATCTTTGCAGATGTCAATTTGGTCAGCAGTAAAGAGGTAAATAGAAACTAATGACATTCATCAAGCCTGTGGCATGAATGATTTATTGGACACAATCATTTAACACTTTCATAAAGTCAATACAAGGGAAAGAAACAGGATTCTTATTATGGTAAACTGTATTTGTACTGTCAGCATGTAGTGATTTATGACAAACCTGTGGCCAGGATTAGGATATTATAAATGGGGGAAAATAGAAGGCTCATTAATTTTTTATACCCACAGGTAGAAGACATGCAGTGGGCTAATAGAGAACACACTCATCCAGCATCTGTCTGCAGCCTGCCCTGTAAAGCTGGAGAAAGAAAGAAAACAGTGAAGGGAGTGCCCTGCTGCTGGCACTGTGAACGCTGTGAGGGGTACCATTACCAGCTGGATGAATTCAACTGTGAACTGTGCCCCATTAATAAGAGACCAAATGCCAACCGTACAGACTGCCAGCTTATCCCTATAATCAAACTGGAGTGGCATTCTCCTTGGGCCATCGTGCCCGTCTTCATCGCTATTCTTGGTATAATTGCCACCACCTTTGTGATTGTGACATTTGTCCGCTACAACGACACACCGATCGTCAGGGCCTCTGGACGGGAGCTCAGTTATGTGCTCTTGACTGGGATTTTTCTCTGTTACTCGATTACTTTTTTAATGATTGCGACTCCTGATACGGTGGTCTGCTCGTTTCGAAGGATCTTTTTAGGACTTGGCATGTGCTTCAGCTATGCTGCCTTGCTCACCAAAACAAACAGAATTCACAGAATATTTGAACAAGGTAAAAAATCTGTCACAGCTCCCAAATTTATTAGTCCAGCTTCTCAGCTGGTGATCACTTTCAGCCTCATATCCATGCAGCTTATTGGCGTCTTCATCTGGTTTGCTATCGATCCACCACATATCATTGTAGACTATGGAGAGCAGAGGACACTTGAACCAGAAAATGCCAGGGGAGTTCTCAAATGTGACATTTCAGATCTTTCTCTCATTTGTTCCCTTGGATACAGTATTCTCTTGATGGTCACATGCACTGTTTATGCTATTAAAACAAGAGGGGTTCCAGAGACCTTCAACGAAGCAAAACCCATTGGATTTACTATGTATACAACCTGCATAATTTGGTTAGCTTTTATTCCAATCTTTTTTGGTACGGCCCAATCAGCAGAGAAGGTAAGTGATGATAAGTTAACAAACCAAATACTATCCTCTTTTTATTTTTGTCTCAGAATATTCATAACACAACAATATTTTCACTCTTACAAATGAGTAATTCTGAATGCTAGTTGCAAACAAACTCTAAGAATTCCCAGATAATAAAATATATGATTCAAAAGGTAGGTTCCCTGTATTTTAACAAAAGAAACTGATTGTGGTGTGGCTGGCATAGTAACGTTGACATTTTCTCAATATATCCTTGAATGACTGTTTCTTCTAACGTTTATTATTACACTTCAGCGATGTTCTAGCCTGTTACATGAAGCACTATAAATCTTTGTTAACATCCACAGATCTGATAGAAATGGTTGCATTTCAAAAATATAAGTTGATCGACTTACATTTTTCAAAAATAATGAAGAAGAATGCCTGGGCAGAATGAAAAGAATTACTTTTCTATCTGGTTGACACATATAGCTAAAAAAAAAGAAAAAGTATAGGAGGAATGAATGAATTATATGTAAAATCATATAAAGCATAATTCACTAATTATCTCAGAGCAAAAAGAAAATATTTTCTTGATCTTTTAATGATAAATTGAATGTTAATATTTAGATATCTCTCATATCTTGTTCAGTTGGCATGGGCCTTTCCTGATATCAGTCATGGTGAGTGGTACAAAACATGTCAGACGTTGAACTCTCCTTCTCTCAGTCCCAATGGGAAGGCAGAGGTAACCATTGACTGTATGAGTTTTTGTCCAGCTGATAGTGGTGAAAATGACAAGTTAGGTAGGAAAGAACAATAGAACAAGCATCAATCTTCAAAACTGCACATCTGCAAGATTTGGAAAATCTTAAAAATAGGAAAGTAAAGTCATCCGTCTTTTACATAAACTCTTTCCTCTTTTCTTCTATTAGGTGATTTTTATAATGTTTTAAAATATACAGTTTATTTAATTAACTGGAAAAGTCAACGTGTCCACTTCTAATTGTGAAACAGTTCGACATGTCTCTGGTTTAGAGGACTCTCTGTCCTGCAGAATTAAATGAGTCTGTATAGATTGATAAAATACCTGCTAATTCAAGCAGAGGGATCATATGGGAGAGAGTCTGGCAGAAAAACATTTTCCTCACTAAAAATTGAAGTAAGCAGGCTTGCTGAATTGGATCAGGCTTGGTTTCCATGGTCTTTTGGCTTAAGTCAGGGGAAGTGAGTACCAAGGTAATGGCATATCATAGATAAAAAATCCTGTTTTGTAAAGTAAAGATAAAAAATCCTGTTTGATATAGGAAAAACCTGTTCAGGTAAATCATATTTAAATCCTGACTTTTTTTTTTAATGTGTAGGCTTAAGTCAGAAAAATTGTTTATTATATAACATGTGATACTTTTTGTATTAACAGCCTGGGCCAGTCAATTTTATGGCAAGTAACTATAACAAAAGAAATGTATTTCTGAGTATTAAAACACAGAAAACATTGACTAACAGCTATGAAATAAGTTTAGATTTACACCATTGGTTCACCTTTGCTCATGCTAAAGGATGATTTGGTTTTGACCTCTAAATATGAGATTAATGAACACCTCTTTTGCGTTTCTTTTATGAAACCCAAGACTGAAAACACAAATTATAGTAAATCGCACAGCTTTTAACACTAAATTTCATTTGTTAGTCACCTTTTTTTTTTTCTAAATGATTTGTTATTCTTCAGATAATGACTTTCAGGGAAAAAAACACAAATTAGTATGCTAATACAGTAGCTGTGTAGTTCAAATAATTATTTTCAAGGTGCTTCTACTTCTTGCTGCAAGTAAAACCATGTTTCCACGCACTCTTAGAGACATCATCATAATAGCTCGTGTATTCACACAATTAAATTGCTTGTCTGAATTGGACAATAATGTATTAGTGCACACATATATACGTTGTCTGAATAAACTCATAGTTGCTTGTAGTTTTCTCAGTTAATGTATAACACCAAAATCAGCATTTTGAAAACAAACTAATGTAGAATATCTTATTTGAGGTTAAGTATTACAACAATTTTTGAAGATCAAAGAAATGCAAGAAATAAAAGAGAAACTAAATTTAAGCAGACTTTGGTAGGTGCTTGCTCACTTAACAGTTGTTTTAGAATCCTGAAAATATTTTTTTAATGGCTTGAGTTTGTTCAGAGAGAACAGAACAGTAAGCTGGGGAACTCAGATATTATTTAGAAGAAACAGTTCCTTGTTCGAAATGTTGACAGTTATAAAATTCACACAGCACTCATTACATGCCAGATGTACTTCCAACTAGCTGTTCATTGAACTACTAGCTTTAGACAGACTTCTGTTTGAATAAAAAGTAGTTTAAATTTCTCTAAAGTGTTTTGAGGAACTTCTGTTTTCTTAAACATGAGCAGTGCTTACAAGAGCGCAAGTCATGCATTTTTTGAAAGAGCAGTTGTATTTACTTAATTAACTATTCCCTGAACACAAATTAAGTAGAAAGTGTTTTGATGAGCTTTTATTTTTATATCACTGTTAAAATATTTTCACTTATAAACAAAAAGTAGGACCACTAATGCTGAAAGCAGGTGTCTAGATCCAAAATTGATAGATTGTCATGGAAAGGTCACCTTTACTTCTAGTGGCCTTGGGATAAATTCCCAAAAGTGTAAATTTGCTAAGAGCTGCTGTGTAGGACCTAAAGGAGATAAGCCTGTACAGTCAACACAAGTCCAGAAACTGAGTGTCGGTGTCAGTCAAACTTCAAATACGTGTGATGAAGGATATGCAAGTAAGTATAAGTGTATTTCTGCAGGCAGACTGCAAGTCTACTCATATATTCTTGCTGTGAAGTATAGGATAGGAAACTCCTCTCTCTCCACCGTGAGTATGACAGACCTTGGGTCTCTAGCTGGTTAATACAGTTGAGTTAAATGCCTGAATTTGCAGGGTGTGACACATCCATAAGAGAAAACATGATAAAAGTTGAGGTAACTTGATGAGACTCAGTGGGAATATGTTGATATATAGTCTTGACGTTTGTACAGTTTTTAACGGTCCTTTATAACAGATGTTGTTTCCACTCCTATATATTACGCCAGTTTATGTATAAGTTTAAAACTAGTATAAAATTGAGAAGACAATAAAAATAATATATAACAATGGCTAATTAACAAGAAGTTAAAAGAGCAATCCAAAATAACCTTGAGCAACCTAAGTTTGGTGGCTTTTATGGAACTCAGAGTTTATTGTTTATCTTTAACCTCAAGCATCAGAAAATTAAACCCCTGTGCTATTAAACATGCCACTTTTAGATTGGCATTTGTACAGATGTTCTGCAGAGAATGATAAGAGCTTTGACTTTAAGTCCTGTGTGATTTTTTTTTTGTCTAATTCATGATTTTGTCCATTTGTGATCAAGCCTGTTTTGACAGCTGCTGCCTTACGAAAGAAACCAACTACAAACAGATAAATTATTACAGTCCATCTTTGAACTGAGTGAAAAATGTATCCCTAAGACATAAAACACCAATTTTATAACACCTGCATAAATGCCAGTGAGGTACTTCAGAGGCAAAAGTGTGAAATCCTGTGCGAAAGCATTCCATGAATGTAGCCTTCATCTATGTCATGCATGTGTACACAGCACCACACTGTGAGTACTGGGATCATCTGGAATAGAGATGTCTGAAACGTCATGATGACTGTAATTCTGCAGAAAAAAAGACTGAAATTAGCTGAGTGATTAAAACATATGTTTGATGAACCCCTGAGTAAAATTAAATTGCAACAGCAGACTGCACAAAAACCGTCTGAGGATAGATGGCTGTCGGAAGTACATCCCTGTTTGACAAACTGAACTATTTTCATTTCCTTCCTTTTACCAGTTTGGCCAGGTGAATGAATCATGTTCATTTACTGATCATAAAGACATCATTTGTTATATTAATGTGGAAATACTCTGTTTTGAATAAGAATATACTTATTCCCATACTGTGAAAGAAAAGAGGTTACACTTTCTGCTAAGGAAAGAGGACCATAGGAAATGCTGAATGATTTCTTCCTTCTCCTCCCATTGGAAGCAATTGCAAGGTGTAATCTACCAAGGTAGATAAGTGTTCATGTATTTTCCAATTATTCTGAGAAATTTGATCTCTCTTTTCATAACTGCGGTAAAGACAAAACAAGTTGTAACATACGATAGAAATCTGCCTGTAAATTATTATCCTTATGATCTTATTATTCAGCTCATCCCTTTTCCCTGCAGCTGGTGAAGATATGCAGTGCAGTGTAGATCATGGACATTGCTTGGTCCACCCATTGGCTGAACAAATATAATGGCTGCAGCAGCCCGACAAATCTTTTCTTCCCTGCTCAGCCTTCTGTAAACTGGAGCTAGAGGACAGAGGGGTGGTCACACTTCTTCCATGTGGCTGCATAAATTGCTGTGTAAAAGGTACTCCCAAGGAGCAACCAGCTAAATACAGTGATCTTATTTTCCTTCAAAAGCCACTTTGTAGGAACCCATTCCACAAGTTGTTTCTTAGGAAAAGCTGCCCTGTTCCCACTAGAATCACAAGTGAAAAGTACAGAAAAATATTTTTAGCTAATAACTGAGATGAAAATGATGGATTGGTGCATGTAAAATATTGTCGGCATTTAGAAAGCTTTTTTTTCAGTTTCAACCTTTTATGTCTTTTTGAGTTTAAAATTAATTTTAAACATATTTGAAATTTAAGCAGCTTTGAAGTTGAAACAGGATAATTTCACAACTTTTAAACTGTTCCCACTTTTTAAAGTGGAAAATGTGTGAACTGTCTGTTGCCTGTAGCTCCAGACTTACATTTAAGAAACATTTATTAAAATATTTCTGACCACTTTTAGGACAAGTACTGACTTTTTTAGAAATTAAATTGTACTATAGTGTAATTATCCAAACTGCTTTAGATTAGCTAAGAAATCAGAAGGGGTTACTGTAGTCAGCCAAGTTAATATTTTGTGCAAGAGGCTCTCTTGAGCTCTTTTTCACTTAGATGCTGTTCAGGTTCATTTTGATAATTTAAGATCACAAACACTCTTTGTGGGGTGGTCATCCGCTCCCTTGTCCAGCAGCTTTGCTCCTGAAGTGAATGATTAGAGGAAAAAATGGCAAAGCTCCTAAATTCTTTCAAGTTCTTTTGAAGTGAAATGCATCTGCAAAGGTTTTCTGAAATCCCCTTGTACTGAAGAAAAAAGGTCCCTCTGCTTCTGCCGGCTCATAACCTGTAGGTGTGACCTGCCTGCTTAAAGTGCATGAAAGCTAGAGGGAAGATTTATTTCAGCCTGTGCTACCCGCTCAACAAAAATCTCATGGAGGGCTGGATGCAGCTACTTTTTTAAAATTCTAGACCTTGTTTAGATTTTTAGGTATTCAGAATAGTGTGTACTCAAGTTTCAGCAAGTGTTCTTGCTGAATGAAGGACTTTGTGCAAAGCTACTGCATACATAATTTTACAGACTCAACTTTACTATTTTAAGATATGCCTACAGTCTTTAGGTTATAATTTCATTTCTCCATTTACTTTAATATTAATTCAACCCCTAGCATTTAAAATTTGTACACTGAGCACAGATTTTAATTATATGGTTAGTAGGAGGTATCAGAAACAGAGAAAATGCCAGCTTCTCTAGGATCGTGGATTTTTTAATAAAATATAAAGCCTTTTTTTTTTTCAGTTTGGTGAGGCACTCGTGTGCACCTGAAGGTTGTATACCCTGTTCTTTTCTGCGTGGTTGCATGTCTGTTCCGGTATGAGCATTGTGCTGGCGTACCTAGTTGTGTACGTTGAAGAGATGTTCACCTGTCACATAATGGAAAACATGAGCATTTTGATTGTATGACGTTTGCTTCTAGCTCCATTATGAATGGTAGCTTCAGGGTCTTTGGGAAAGGAGGATACAGGAAAGACCTGCCAGAAAAATTAAATTAGCCTGTGATCTGCTTCATGCCCTATCCTGGGGAATGTCAGAAAGTTGGTAACAGGTACACAAAGAAGGAATGCTTGCCAGAGAACTTCAAATAGACATTTTTGCCAACTTAGTGGCTTCTGTATTAACTACCTAATTCTAACTGAGAAGCAGAAACAATTTTGTAGAGCACAGATGACTAACTAAGAGAGAAGAATAATCAGTAATTGCAGAGGGCAGTTTGGGAAAGGTCAGATGTTTCACAGATATAATCTGGAGAAAAAAATTATGCCTTATCTACTGTATTTCTAGAAATCAGATTCACCTCAGCAAAATGTTGATCTTTTGGCTCTGATTTGTTCAGTGCCAAAAAATCTGATTGTCTTCAATAAGTGCAGTTAAAGAGAAATCCTTCCGGTTGTATTACATGATCTTTGCACAGTGAGAAAGAGATTGCCTTTTTGTATTAAGATGCTGTAAACTTTCACAGTTGCATTTCATCTACAAGGGTAACACGAGATGGGGTCCTCTATGTCGTTATTATGCACAGAACAGCATCTAAGTCATTGATGATTTTGCATAAAAACAAAAAGCAGATAATACATCTTACAATTTCATGTTTACAGGAAGAGGGGTTATTTTCATTTAAGAATGATATGATAAACCCACATACTGTGAAAAAAAATGTCTATGGGTTTTCTATAGAAAGTTAATCGCAGCTATCTTTTATACTTTCGCTCTTGTTAGAAATACAAAATCTTTAAATAGAACACTGTTTAGAAATTAGGTTGGAACTCTTTCTGGGAAGGTCTTGTGAGACTTCTTGTGCTTGTTAGCTCCTGTCAAGTTGGAAGCAGCACAAAAATAGCCTTTGACGCTTTAACAGTGCTTTTACCTTACTGAGAACAAGTAAACACATGTATGAAAGACATAAGAAACAAATTAAAAAGGCTTTTAGCTTAGCTTAGATATTCAGCTTCTCATCTTTCTTAACTCCTACTACAATAATTCCAGTTTTGTATAGGTTTCATAACACTATCAAGATTTTAATCTTACAAATATGATAAAATGCGGTGGACTGGTAATTTGCCATGCATACCCTGAGCCTTAGTAACAACACATGTACAAGCTCATTACAGACCACGTCTGGAACTTGACCCGTGATCAGCACCTAATCGAAGCAACATTACTCTGTTTTTCCCTTAGACTAGTAACACTTTCAAGGACAATTATGGTGACTCAACTAAAGTGTTAGTTCCGTAAAAAACAGCAAGTTGATCTGTGTTTCAGACCTTTGTTACTATTCTGTTGTTTAAGAATCGTCATAGTTTGTGTAGTTGACAGTATGCCATTAAGTTGGACATCCAATAAAAATAAAAGATCCAGACCAGAAATGTAATTAGATATAAGCCCAGTAAGATTTGTAACAGATTTGATAAATACAGTAAAAGCCTAAAATTCCATGCAGGGAACAGTGAATGAACAATTCATATCTCTCAAAGATGGAAATACCAGGATCCAGAAAATGATGGCAGTCTGATTTCACACAGATTATTGAGCTTTATGCATCTCTTAAAAAGCAAAACTAAATCTGGTATGAGAATAAATCTTTAATTAGAATATGCATGTAAGTGTGTGTACACAAATATATAATTTTACATAACTGTAAGCTCTTTCTTGTAGGGAACCAGAATATTTAGTGTAAAAGGCAGAGCAAAAGCAATAATTTCAATAGATGTATGCCCACCTTCTACAAAACAAATACATACAAATAGATCTATTTTTTTAAACCTATTTTTCTTGCATTTTATAGTACAGCTTCATAAGAATGGCTAAAATGACAATAGAGAGATCCATATGAGCTAAGCCAAGAGTTTACCAGAAACATGACCCTAGTAGAACTGTCAAATGATTGTTTTCATGGTGATTATCAAGGTCACGTTTACTTGATCTTTTGAAATGCATGGATGGGATTAGAGTGATGTTATCAGGCTCACTGATAGAACTCATGACACAGCACCTGCATAAATCTGTTACAGAAAACATCCTTCTCTCTCCCACAGCACAATAAGAGCGGTTGAACAATGAAGGGAAGAAAGGCACAGGAATTCATTGTCCTTTTTTTAGCTCCACTGAACTCAGACAGAATAGCAGCAGATATTCACAAGTACTGTGAATGCCATTCAATCAGGTACTGCACAACATTTCCCAATTACAAAACAGCAAGGGCAGAAAGAGATTAGAAGAGAAGCAGGAAACTACTTAGAAGACAGTGTTCAATAGCAAATATAGAAAAAGATTTAGCTCTGAAGCTCAGGAACACATCACATTTTGCAAGTGTCTTTTCTAGTAAGCTACCACTTGTAATCGAGTGAGGTGTAGCAGAAGAGCTCACAGCAGGCAAAACATCCATCTCCTAATCTAGTCATCAAAGAGACACAGGCAAACCAATGTGGCATGATACAGAAACTGGTCCCAAAGCCCAAAACTGCTTTTCAAACAGTGTCTGCAAGGGAATTGTTTACACCATATGTTTTCCTTAAGAGCTGATCTACTGAAATGGTGCTTTAGAAGAAGTCCTACACATACAGTGCAAGTTATGGTACAGTCTGAAGCAGCTTCCTCCAGAACACATCATCTTCTATCTTTTTGAGCCATCACACTGCATAAAATTTTATTGACCTGCAAAGATAGTGTATCTCCATCAAGACTGCCAGATTTCCAAGTTGGAATTTTCTCTGCTATTCCCTACGCAGTATTTGCCTTGTCAATGGGGCTTGTAATTTCTTTGTTTCCAACCACCGCCAAAGCCATAACCCTTGTCCTTATCAACCTTCATTTTTTTGCTACTGTTTACATCCTTCTCTCCTGTTTGCCTGTTTGTTTACTTCAAAATTTGTCCAAGACAGAACATTCATTCAAACCAGTGCCACTTTCCTTCCATGATATCCAAAATTGTAGTTCTTGTCTGTCTGACTTATTACTTAGATCCTGCACTTATCCCTGTGTCTCATCCTCCTCTCCCTTATTGACACTGATGTCAGCTTTTTGTTAGTGGTGTGTGTTATTTTCACTATTAAATTTAGCAAAACTTTATTCTGACTTCTCTATACAAAATGCTTCCTTCCTTCCTTTTCTTTCTTTTCTTTCTTCCTTTATTTCTTTCTTTCCATCTGACTACATCCACTATTCTCAAATCTATCCAAGTTTCAGTTCTTTTGTTTAGTGTTCCATTTCTGAACGATTCAGGTAAAGCCAATGTCCATCGCAACTGAGTGACAGTTTTGCCAACCATATCAATAAACCTTTGGTGCCACTGCTCCAACTGCTGTTATCTTTTCCTTTAATCCTTCTTCTGTAGGCTACCCATCTATTTTCCAAGCTACTAGAAGCTTTTCTAAAGAGATCTGTGTAAGTCAAATTTTGCACATCAGTGCTATACAAGAATATGACTAGGGAATTGGACATTGTATTTTTCATTGTTTATCTAAAACAAAAGTCATATATGACTAGGCTTTATCTTGAGCTGACTATCCTGTCCTTCTGTGTAGTTTTAACAAACAGCCCTGTATGTGTTTGAATACTTCTGTGCACAAGGAGAATGGTATAAAAATATACAGCAGGTAGGTCTGGTTTTCTAAACATCCAAAACAGGAAAAATGCTAAATACATTGTGTCCCTAAATGGTGTCATAAATTGCTTTACTGCTATGGTAGAAGTCTGTAAGCACAAAGAAGCCACAGATGTAGGAAAGAGAAATAAGAGGTGTGCTTCCTCCTGTCTCCTAGGCAGGGTTGTAAGAGTTAGATCTCTTTGACTGTTTCCTTTATCTCTGTACCCATGTAGCTCTGTCTGGTACTTGGGCAGATTTCATGCTAGACTGTGGGCTAGAGGGAAGCACAGTGAGCTGGCATTGCTCCAGCTGCACTTGCTTTGAGAAGGTGGTTTAGAGCCAGGCATTTCAGTATCACAGACAGGCATTTTAGCATTTGACTATATCAATTTTCTCTCAAGGTCACCAGAATGCTCAAGGAAATGGCAAAACTGCAGTTGAACAGGCCTCTTTTATATGACATCAATTAATGTGATTTCTACACCTGTCTGCTGGAAAAAGTTTGTTGTATTTCAAAACATTGACAGGAGGCTGAAGATCTGCTCTAGACAGATTTTTTTTTTTAATTGCAACAAAGATATTTTTAAGTGCTGTCAGTTTCATCTCACAGAAAGTACTAGTAACTCGTAGAACACTTTGACTATAAGTCTAATTGATAATTTCTGTCTCATACATTATTTAAGAAAAAAACTTTTGTAAAATAATGCTGGATTTTTTTTAGCTACAGAATGAGAAGGATAGAGCCTGATTTTAATTGTATTATCCAAATACTAACACAAGCCCTTTGGGCCTCTTTGCCCGTGGATGAACACAGATATTACTCTTAATGCTAAAGAAGTTGTGCACACACATTGACAGAAGACTAGATCCCTGTGGTTGGGAAAAGAAACCATGGGCACCTCTCCAACACATATCATGCCTCAGAGTCAATGTGGAAACCTTATTTTTACTAGGGTTAGATCTACCATGCTGTTTAAAATGGCAGAGTATAAGCAAGTAACTTAGATCTAATCTGTCAGGTTAGACAGAAGTGATGTGTTTCAGAGCACTAGTGTGCTTGTTTTCTCTGTGATTTTTTTCATTATTATTCTGGTAAACAATCGTCTCTTCCTCCTACAAAGCCATCCACTTGGGTTAAGGATATTTCACAAATCTTCCACCCTCTATGCTGTATTGACTGCTTGTTGAAATAGTTTTTTCAATACATTCAGAATTCCTCTCTCTCTCTCTCTCTCCCTTTTTTTCCTTAACCAAGACCTCTTTCACTTATTTTGAAGAATCACATGCTTTTTCCTCAGAGGTTTAAATGTACGTGTTGTCTTATTCAGATGATGAGTGCATTTTGCTCACAATCTAATAAAAATGTGTGAGTGATAACTGTTTTAAAAAAGAAAAGAAAACCTGCTGTTGTTTCATAAAAGCTTGAAGTACCTATATTTGTCAAAGAACATTAGGGGAACTGGAGTACATGTAATTTTCAAAGATGGGCCTTGTTTTATCACATACACAAGTCACCCCCTGTTGCAGTGCATTAAAAATTCACTGGTCTGCAGTTTCAGAGATCATGATTACTTATTTTGGATGAATAAACAACTGTCTACTAGGAGATATATGTATTTCGCAGATACAGAACAAATGATGAGGAAATGTTTTAACAAGTAGTGGATTGGTTGTGCTTAGGGAACGGTTCAGGAGAGCAGGCTGGAGAGGAGCTTAAGAAAAAGAACTAGTGAACTGGAAAGGCTAGAGGTCTGAAATTTTAATATGCCCAAGATATTCTGCTGTAAGTCCAGCCACATTGCACTTGATTTCCTAATCCTGACAGTTTTGTATCTAGTAGGTACATACAGTTCATGCAAAGTCCAGCCCCTTAATGTTGTGTTTATCTTTTGACTCAATATGCACAAAAGACATCTTTCCTCATCTTTGTTACATATATTCAATCATCCTCTAAGATTACTGAACAACTTTGAGAAAAAAACAAAATGTCCAGTAGCTGTTCTGGAAAGTTTACAAAGGCAGGAAGTTTCTGTTTTCGCTGAACAACCTTCCTGGATATTTTTTCTGTGTAATGTGAATGAATTACTAGCTAAAGATTATCATGAGAAGACTTCTAGGACTGTGCACAGGGAGAAAGTTTTAGAAATGGCTTACTGTTTTATTTCTGTATTCTGCTTTGAAGATGTAGATAAGGAGAAACTAGCTGTCAGTAGATGGAAAATGATGTTTGGGAATATTGAATAAAATCTCAACAAATGGCATTTGGGTCACTTATAATATTGATTAAGGTGGGTAGGACATTTGGTGGAATCATTGTCTTGAATGTTTACTGTTTGGACAGACTTTCATTTGGTTACCGTACAGAAAATGTTACTGCTTTGTACATAGATCCTGATTATTACTACATGGGCATCATGCATGATGTACGTCAAGAACCAGAGGAGAGGAGAGGAGAGGAGAGGAGAGGAGAAGCTATGTCTTTAGTGCTGAACAAAGCTGGACACCAGGTGCCCACCAAAGCCGCTCTCCTCAGCTGGACAGGGGAAAGAAAATATAACAAAGGCTTGTGGGCTGAGATAAGGACAGGGACATCACTGAGCAATTACCATCATGGACAAAACAGACTCAACTTGGGGAAACTAATTTAGTTTATTACCAGTCAAATCAGAGTGGGGTAATAAGACAGAAAAAATAAATCTTAAAACACCTTCCCCCCACCCCTCCCTTATTCCCAGGCTCAGCTGTGCTCCCAGTTTTCTCTGCCTTTTATCACATGTTGTCTCTGCCGCTCCTTCCTCTTCACACTCAGCCTCATCCAGCGTTGGGTCCCTCCCATGGCAGACTGTCCTCCACAAACTTCTCCAAACTGAGTCCTTCCCACGGATGCAGTTCTTCAGGAGCTGCTCCAGTGTGTGTCCCTTCCACAGGGTGCAGTCCTTCAGGAACAGACTGCTCCAGCATGGGTCCCCCATGGGATCACAACTCCTGCCAGCAAACCTGCTGCAGTGAGAGCTCCTCTCTCTGTGCGTTCACTGGTAAAACAACAATATCTAACAACAGTTATGAGGTAAAAGGATGCCACCATCTGTTCTGTCTCTGATATCTCCATTTGACTTAATTTGCTTTTCTTTCAAGGGCCTGAAAATAAAATACATGATTCAGTAATAAATAAAATATTTATTAATAAAAAATGGTGTATATTGATTGTTGACTTTTTTTTTCTATGACCAAAACAAAAATAAATACATTTGGTTCAATCCCAAACAATTTTTAAATGAATGATGTTTTATTTCCCAAACCAGAGGAAACAAATATATCATTAATTTAACTTCACTGTCTGTCTTTGTAGTAGTGCTGTGCACAATATTCTACAGTAGCCTCACGGGAAAAATAACCTTTGGCTACAATCACTTGTAAATGGAAACTGATAGCATAGAAAAAATGAGTAGTACCTTTCCCAGGAGAAAAAGATTTTCTCAGGATATCTCCACTGAAATTATTGTTGTCCTTGAATCTGTTAGTGACATTAAAAAATATGTCAATAGTCTTTTTTTATTGGTTATTCTGTGCAAAATTCAGTGCAGTCCTTCCCAAATACAGAGAGGCAAGGCAGCTACTCATCGGCCCACAACTCCACCTGATGCTTGCAAGCAGTTGTGCATCTGCACAGAGTTAGGTATAGCTTCATGATTGAATGTCCAGATGTACTTCAGTATAAAAATACAGAACGGGTCCTCAGCTGCGGTGAACTTTGTAGATTTTTCTGGTGTGGTAGGAGCTTTTGTCTATCCAAGGATAAGTATTTTGCTTTTATAATATACGTAGCACCTAAAAGCAGAGAAGTGAGATGCTAATCTCTGAGTTCCAGTACCCATCACGTGGTCTTTTCTACAGCCACAAAGGTGTGGAGGTAGGTCCCAAAATAATTAATAATTTTGCAGATACACAGATAAGCCTGCACACAAATCTGTCAGAGACTAACAATATTCAAAATTATTTGCGTGACTGACCTGTGACTAGGTCTTTTTTGTGCCTTCGTCTAAAACACCTTGTTTTGGCCACACTCTAAGACAGGATATTTGGCCACATGACTCACACTTTTAATAACATGTGGTAACTTTACATTCTTAAACACTTAACAAATTAATTATTTTTCATTTTATATTACATATTTTTAAAATAACTATTTTTAGTAAAAGTGTATAAAANAAAAAAAAAAAAAAGGCAGTAAAAGCAAACATCCTCCCCCGTCTTTAGGTAGCTATGCTTACAAAAAAGAACAGAAAAAGAACATTCCTTCATTTAGAAACATATCTTCATTTTTTCATGTCTTCATCATGGAAAGTTTGAAATTTTTAGTCTCTGCAGCTAAGAAAATGGGCTTCTGTAAACCTGCTGTGGTTTTCCACTCGCATATCAACAGTATACATTTTAGGTGGAGTCACCAAATGTTTGTGTCACTCAATTATTTGTGGTTACTCCAAGATGCTTTTATCTGATCGTGCAAACCACAGCATTTAATACCTTCTAAATACATAATGTATGACTCTTCATCCTAGTGGAAGCTTTTAGGTTTTATGCAGTTGGTGAGATTTACTAATCTGACATAATTGTTATGGCACCAACAATTTTAAAAATACCTCCTTTTTTAGAGGAGGCTCCTAATCTACAGGATGACTGTCCTGATGAGAAAGTGCTGTGTGGTTTGTGGACAGGCTGCTTAATTAGTGTTTTGTAAGTAAATGGGGACAGGTGGCCTCCCTCACTTGGCCTTTCTTCTGGGCACATCTACCCTGGCAAGCTCTGACTGCATCCTGACACTGTATCAGGATGGCTTGAGTGCTCAGCGTGAGGAGAATCTGTAGTGGACCCACAAGCAGAAAGTAATATCTACATCGGTGAGTGACAGAACGGCATAATGCCTTGGAGCAAACTAGGGCTTATTTTGTAGCGTGATTTATGAGCACTCCAGTGGAGTAGGAACAGATTGCATTGCCATGTTGACCTATCGATTAAAACTCTTTGCAGTTACATGTTTTACACATTTACATGGTTGAGTTTCAAGGGACAGGAGTTCTCTCATGACTGAAGCACTTTTAAATGGTCTTTGTAGAATATTTGCACTTAAACTCCACTAAACTGACAAGCCCTTTAAAAAAAAATTGTATAATTACTGTAACAAAACTAGCTTGCAGTACATTTCGACTAAAAAGGTAAATGAGATTAAAAAAAATCTCCTTACTGCTCACATGGATATTTGTGTGGAGTTGGTGGATAGATAGCGAGCTTAACGTAAGTGAGGGGGACAAATCAGTTTCCTTATGCCAATATTGTTCTCCGGACAGAGAAGCTGGGGTTTATTTGACAGTATGCAGACACGTGGTATAAGTGAATCTAGTCACCCTAGTCTTCTAGTCAATGTGCTGGATCCCAAACACATGGTATTACTAGAAACTGCATTTAGAATTATCAGAAATGTCGGTATCTACCTGTCATTAACTTGTCTGTCATCTTTTCACATTTACAAGTGCAGTGTTTGTCACATGTTGTGTCTCTGAACCTGCAACGCATGGAAGATTTCAAATAGAAAAAGAAATGTTTCTGTAGCACTGAAGCTAGTGTTTCACATGTGCTAAAATGTTTAATACATAGGAAATGACTAGGAATTAAAAAATAATAATAGTGACAAAAAGAGTCCTTACACTCATAGCATGTCAATGGTCTAAAATTGTGACTTTTAAGGAAGCAAACAATTACTGTATCATACAATAATTTTATTAAACGTTTTAGCTATGTCAATTTTTCAAATTTGCTAGCCATAAATATCCACCCTCTAGCTTCTGCTTTTTCTAGAGAACATTACTGTGGTTGTTGAATTCTTTCTTAGACGAAATGGAATGCATTTTACATGAAAGAATTAACATCAAAGAGTATTTCAATTTTTTTCCTCTTTTTGTCTGTCAGAAGGTATATGACTTCCAGAAGACATGATAATATCTTTGCATGTCTCTGATATTCTATATTACTTTGCTATGATAAGTTTTTTGTCAGTTTATCCCACACACAGTTTCAGTCAATCATATTTTCACACATATAATCTGTCCCTTTAAAATCCTGTTTTTGATAGCAGATCCTTTAACAACCTGTAACTTCTGATAGTCTGTAGCTTTGAGTTATCTTTGACTTTTTAGTATTAACAAGAAAGGAAAATGAAAAATGTGTGAAAATGGTAGAAGAACTGTGGTGGCAGAAATATGAGTAAGCTTTGGGAGAACACTGGTAGGACACTTTGTTGGTGAGGTGGAGGATGGAGGTAAACTGTTTTAATTACCCACACATCGAGAAAAGCTTGACTGCTGCAGATTCACAAAGGCACTGGCAGAAAACCCTCACAGGATGATACTAATAGGAAAAGAAAAACTTCAAATGACTGCTAGCTTGAAGGGTTTTCACTGAGAAGAGAGAGACAGTTGTGACAGTTAATTCATGCAAATCAGAACTTTTATATTCACCCTTCCTTCAGTCAAGTGATCAGTATCACCAAAATCTTTATTGTTTTGCAAGATCACAAATAGTACATTTCAGAATGTTCATATATAACTTTATAGTCCTTAAATAAAGGGAAATATGCATTTAGCTTAGTAGTTGTGTAGGTATGTGTAGTTAGTTTAGCCTTGCTTTGTGCTCTCATTTTTCTGATTTTTTTTTTTTGGAACAGCAGAGTGGATTTAAATGGAGTAATTATTTCAGAGGGAGCATTGTTTGTGGGATCAGTCGTAAAGCATTAGCAGCCTAAAACATAAACCCACAAATATAATGGTGGATCCCTCTACTCTGGACACAACTGAATACTTCTATTTCTGTTTGATGGGTCTGTTTATAAATGATAATCTGATATCATAGAATCACAGAATCATAGAATAGTTTGGATTGGAGGGGACCTTAGAGATCATGTACTTCCAACCCCCCTGCCATGGGCAGGGACACCCTCCACTAGCCCAGGTTGCTCAAAGCCTCATCCAGCCTGGCCTTGAACACCTCCAGGGATGGGGCATCCACAACTTCTCTGGGCAAGACAATATGATGTAAATTATAGTCTTAAATTTTGGAAGAAGCCCTTAAATCTATTATGTAGATATGAAATGTCTGAATGAACTCTGTCAATAGCTTAGGAACAAAAATTTTTCCAAGCATTTGCTTGTTACATAAATTGTGTCAATAAAATATGAAAGAATGATCTTTTCATCCATGTACAAAATACTTTTTTCTTTTGAAGAATGGAGCGATACAGAGATATATTAGCATATAAATGTGTTAGCATAAAAATACCTATGGATAACATTTCAAACTATGGATCTCCTCTGTCCTAAGGAACTCTCTGTTTACACACATAAAAATACTGTTAAGAAATACATTGTTTGCTCATAATTACAGAGGTAAGATTTTCAGGGTGAGTGTCAGGAGGATGGAGCCAGGCTCTTCTCTGTGACATCCAGTGACAGGACAAGGGGCAATGGGTTCAAGCTGGAACATAGGAGGTTCCATTTGAACATGAGAAAAAACTTCTTTCCAGTGAGGGTGACAGAGCACTGGAACAGGCTGCCCAGAGAGGTGGTGGAGTCTCCTTCTCTGGAGACATTCAAAGCCCGCCTGGATGCGTTCCTGTGTGATCTGATCTGGGTGTTCCTGCTCCGGCAGGGGGATTGGACTGGATGATCTTTCGAGTTCCCTTCCAATCCCTAACATTCTGTGATTCTGTGATTCTGTGATCTTGAGCATGTTATTATCTTGAACTACATACTACCTTTGTCTATTTACAGAATACTCTCTTGCATTCCCCTTTCTACTTCTATAGGAGCAACATACAAATGGTGCCTATCAATTGCCCTATGGCAGCAGGACCTGTGAGGAGAATCTCCTGTGTTGTCCAGAATCCCTACCTAGAGAACTTCTGTAACAATTAGCTAAACACATTGTTATTCAGTCAGTCACTTTGTCTCAAGTGAGTCTATTGTCTCAAATTAGTCCATTGTTTTACTTGCACTGAGAATAGCAAGGCTGATTTTGGACTATCCTGGGAACTGATGACTAAGTATTCTGCATGTGCACAAAAAATGCAGCCCTGCTTACTAAGCTACATCCTGATTATATGTAAAGTGGTGACTTGAATGTCACCCTCATGTAACAATTTTAACTTGAATTTCAGAGATCTTGCCACACATACTAAATCTTTTCTAACTTTTGAGCTTAGCCAGTCTCTGTGAAATGTGTGTGAATAAGCCACTGAAAGCCAAATTGGAGCAAAGCACTGCAGTTAAAGGTTGCATAATATGTGTTCTTTTTAAAATCCTCAAATTCATTTTCCTGCCCTGCTGGGCCAAGATGAAGAAGCACATATGGTAAGGAAAGCCACTTGCTGTTGGGAGACCTCTGCATTCCCTCTGCACAGGGAGGAACAATTTAGCCTCATCTCTCACTCTCTTCTGCTAATCTGGCACAAATCAAATGCAAGAGACAGAGCGTGAATGTGGATAAGTGAGAAGATGCAATTTCCTGTCTCATGTGGCTAAACATTGCTTGTTAAGTGTCAGGGTTAGAGCTGAGTAAACAGTGGAATTATATATTTATGATTCTGTTTATGTGATTTGACTTGTGATTCAGCAAATGCTTCTCCCGGTTTTCTTACATTTCTCTTACCCCTACAAAAACTGTCGTTTGGCTTGGAGCATATACATGGAGACTAGATGGGCTTTCGACCCCTCTTTGACATACCTACTTTTTGTAGATTTTGTATTTTCATGGAAGTGGAGTAAGTCTATCATTAATATGGGTAAGAAAAGCAGATTACTGCAAGGTGTCTGTATTTGTCAAGTAAAATATATGCAACACCACATCAAATGAGGAAAAGCATTTTCTGTATGGGCAACAGAAAAACTACATGTGAAGAGAAAGATTTTATACTGCCTCTTTCCTCAACAGTATGGCAGAAAAGCTCATTAACTGAGAGCAAACGCCATGTGGAAACTTTTTATCGGCCTCAGACATGCCTTTGATATATTCAAGGTGTGAAAGTCAGGGGGTGCCAGTCATCAGGGTGAGCAACACTGGCGAAGGAAGGTTGAGAATGATGGCAAAATAACAACTAATGGGTAAGACAATGGCAAGACAAAAGAGTCTGCAAAATTTGCTAAACGTTGCATATGGTTTAGACTTCACTCTCCATTTTGCTTTTGGAAGGGAGCAGCACAGCTAATAGAAACTCTAGAGCTCATATTTACATCCAAAAATAAACCTCAGGCAAAAAAGGAAAAAAATGTTGTTTGGGGGGGGNGGGGGGGGGGGGAATATGAGGGGAGAGGCTGTGGGGAAGGACAGGTAATTATTTTTTCATGTCCTAAATGTTCCTATGCTTACTGTCTCCTATTATACCTCTCATTCTGAAGTAATATTAGCCTTCACCTGAATAATCTCAGGGCATTAATAATTATTTCATTCAGTGCTCCTGTTGACAAAAAGAAAAACATCCAATCAGGGAAGGTAGTGAAGGCAGGATACTATGTCAGTGATGTAGACAACCTGTCAGTAAAAATCTAAAAATGCTTTCAGAGATAAAGGCAAAAGAGGTTACAAGGTAGGACACAGGGAAACAAAGGAAGCGACCTGAGCTAAGGGTTTATTCTAAAAGGTTCAGCAGGGAGACTGTGGTTAGGATAACTTTTGGCTATTAGAGGATTTGTGTAGCTGGTGGATAACAGGGCTTGCTTTTTCATATCTGTTTCATCATGCACTATATATTATTTTGCCTCTTAGCAAAGTTTGATAGATGGAACATGATGGGTTTATTAGCTGTGTTACACCGATAATATATTTTAGTTAGAGTTGTCATGGGTCATCTGTTACTTCCATCCAAAATATTTCCTCGTAGTATTATAACCTGTCAGAAACACAATTTACACAAACACTACTGCATAAAAACAATGGTGTACTAAATTTGTCTGGACTGTTCCTACTCCAGGCCAGATTATTTACACAGTTATAAAGCTAAGTAATGAATAAAATAACAACAAACATCTTACTGCACCATTTTTCTTTGTTTGTTATTCATGCTGGTTTGCAAAGTATGAAACAAACATCCCCTTCCTTTCAGAAAATGAATATTGTAAATGTCTGCAATACAGGCCACATTTAGTAACCACTGACTGAACAGCAGCAACAACTCAGTTCTTCAGGTTTATAGGAATTATAAAAGGAAAACAGTAAAATCTGTCATGCTAATGTTGATGAGGTTCTGCCGGACAAAATAAAGTATGGACAGTGTATGCACTTGCATATCAAAAGTACTTCAGGTTAATGTATGACCAGCCCTAGTCATCTTAATTCAACCACAAATGAAAAAAAAGAGCAGTTTGACATCCAGTTTTAGCCAACTTTTATGTAGAAGTGGAGGTCCTACGTGGACAGCTAGAGAAGAACAGAACAAGCTATAGTGTGAACTACACCTTGTAAAATACTATCAGATATAATCCCTCCATTGCAGAATAAATCTGTGAATATTCCAACACAGGAAAAACTTCAGACAGAGACTGTTACTTCTTGGAGTCTCTGGTCAAACAGCTAGAAGAAATATTTCCAATGAGCTGTTCTTTTCTAATGAGATCAAACAGAATCCTGTGTCCTCAAGGATATTTTTTAATCTTCGGGTACATTTTAGTAAGGTAAATACCTTACAGATGGAAGTCATTGTCATCTGCCATTTTGATCATTAATAGTTACATTCTCAGGTCATGTCTACAAGGACTTGCCGAGAAAGCTAGGGGAGTGGAAACTAAAAAAGAACACCCCAGAGTCACGTACAGAAGCTGACGAACATAGTTCCACTGGCAAACCCCCAATGTGTGGTTATGCCAGTAGATGAAAGCTAAGGTTAGTTTTGCAGCTGTCATTCAGGGAGGTGATGTAACTGTGCTGGCAGGAGAGCATCTCTTCTTGGCATACATGAAGGGGCTTTGACAGCATGGCCCCAGTAGATTGGCTAGTGGCAGAGGCTTGTTAGTGTAGACAGGCATTAAATTTTACATTTAAAAACTGGGTGATCTGGCTAGACGTAGCATTTAATTTATAAAAGCCCAAGGAAGAAGTTAAGGGAAGCAATGGGGTTGGCTCTTTTGTCTGGCCACCATTTTGCAGGCTGCAGATTGTATTCCAGCACATTGAATCATGTTCACCAAAAGGAGAGAAAATAAGTAATCTCATTAGTTTAAAGAACAGGGAGTGTGGGTCCATTTATTTATATGCATTGGAACTATAACTAACAATTCCAGTGATCTTAATTTTTTTTTAATGACAGAAAATCAGTATTTAATAACTAGTAATTGTGTGGTCATGCTTCTTTCGGCACACAACTGCTCTCTATCATTATGTTATACAATTGCAGATATTAATTACTGTTTAGAAGTAAAAAAACCAGAAGTGTCTTTTTTATTTATTTTTAAGAAGGGAAATGAAAACTGCCTTTTAGTTCTTTCACTTAATTGAGTTGGTTTTCCTCCAGAGATGGAATGTCCTATTTAATCATTACAGCAGATGTGCAACAACAATCTGAATATATCGGAATGTAAACCAAAGGGATTTTCTGTTTAAAACATTGGCAGCATCTTAAAAATATGCAATCTGTTGAATTCTGGATTGGCTTTGAGCACTCGAAACACGGTACAGAAGAAAAGGCTTTACTTTATATTAATAATTAACATTTATAAAATGCCTTGAGGAATAGAACCCCTTAATTTGTATAAAGTGGTCAAGTAAAATATACTACATAAAATTCAGACTACTAACTGAGCTGACCTGAATCCCATGTACTTTACACAGGTTTCACCATATTTTACTTTGAATAATAATTTGTTATTGATATCATTATTATTTAGGTTATTTAAATATCCATAATGTGCAAATTGAAGCACATTTAAGCAAATTAGAGCAAATTAAGATGTGATCGCTCTGTCAGTCTTCTTTATGTAGTTCAAGAAGACAGAACAAGAAAGGTCAAGATGTCAAGAGCATACCAGAGATGAAGAAAGAAAAGATATTAATAAAATCGTTAGATAGTTCAGTAGCACTTCTCAATTTTTATTACAGATAATTCAGCAACACTTCTTAATTATTACTACTTATTACTGTTCAGAGCACACAAAGCTCCTTAACTAGAAACCAATGAAATTTTTGTTGGTAGCCAGCACAAATGAATCTGACCAGGTTTATACAGCAATCATGCCATCAATAAAATGTCCCAAAGCAAAGTTCTGCTTGCTGAGTTGCTTGTATTCTCAAAGCTTATACCAGATTGGTGTCTCCTGCTGTTTGACATATTTTTGACATTCCTTATGTAAAATTAGATAACAAAGTCTGTGGAGCAGGGACAGCTCTTCTGTGTTTGTGCACTTCCTAATATACACAGTGTGAATATATTGCTTAAGATTTTNTAGAGACTCCTCTCTGTACTCCTGTTGTCTCCAACAGTTTATAAGTTAAGTGCTCTTAAGGTGTTTCTTCTCCCCCAGTTCCTGCTCTGGCCTCAAGATTTCCAGGTTGTTGTCTCCACCCCTGGAAATCCCTGTCCTCTGCTTCTATTTTGGGTAATCTAGATTATGATTTTTGGCCAAGACTATAGAACAGTATAGGCTCTTTCAAAAGTCTTGCTTGAATATACTTATTTTTAAAAGTCCTATTTTGAAGGTCCTTTTGGAGTGGACTTTGAAAGGGCTGTGAGTTAGATGCAGCACAGGACGCATTGTGTACAGCACGCAACACACCCTCTTGCACCGCAGTGAGGACCCTGGTGACTGGTTCTAAAATCCAGTTCAGGTTAGTGGGGGTTTCATCCTGCTCCAGAGCTATGTAGGGAATTCACAATGGATTTCTGCAATGAATGAAATTGGACAGAAAAACTCTGCTGGAACAGTGTCACAATGAATTGTGGAACAAAAAAAAAAAAAATCAGAGATACACCAAAGCAAGTAAGCACTCAAAACTTTTAGAGATTAGTAGTAACAGGGAGCAAACACTTTCATAATCTAGACATTTTTAAGTCTAATTTCCTCCCCTTATACTGCAGTTTAGTTAGTTTATTTTTCTAAAAGATCGGAGAGAAAATTAACAAAAAATATTTTTATTAGTTTATATGTTTTGATCAATCCACCACCTGGAGCAATTCAGTGTAAATTGATTGGAGTCAAGGAAGCAACCATCAGTGGTTTCATCCTCCTGTCATTAAACTTATTCCGACATAAGGAATGGGCTCAGCAAACATTTCTAGATAAAACTAGTACTTGAGTACAGCCATTGTAAGATTTCTTTTCACAAATTACAATTGAAATGCATGCTAAGGGCTGAAGGGACTTGTTTGATCGTTTGCTTTTCTTTTTGTCATTCCATTTTAGCTGCTTCCTTGCTTATTACATTGTTCCCATTAGCATAATGTATTGGTTGTGTTTGCACAGCTTTTCCTGCCAAAGGCTGCCCTGCAGTTGTACAGCCATTGGGGTAACCAGCTGTTACTTATTTAAGCCTCCATCATTTTGTATGACAGAGTAACTTAATTATGCCCTGCTTGAAGATGCAAAATAAAATTATCTTCTCAACAAGAGTACTTCACTTAATATTTGTCTCTATCAGGTACTTGAACTCTGATACTTAAGCCATGTGCACTAAATAAATAAACAAATGTTTTAAAACTAAACCTAGGAGGAGGTTAACTATTACAGAGTTAGAGATTGTTTTATAGTATTTCTAGAGCACAGTTATCTCTTTAGCTCAGGTATAATGGATATTTAAAAATCTTCAGAAAACAGAAACTAAAATGCGGTTAATAGCATAACAAGGTAATAATAGCAATTAAGGTAAAGCTTTT
>VZTO01000679.1:42687-143702 GCA_013400615.1 Syrrhaptes paradoxus | reverse complement strand
GATTGTATGACATGACTAGCAGACATCCTGCAGGGAGGGGACGTCTTAGGGGCCTCATGAACAAACCGTGTCTGTAATTTGGCACAGGCTTGACTTGGACATGTGAGCAACTAAAGTGCAGAGGTGGCAAAGGAGGAGTCTCTCTCTAGCAAGAAGGTGTGAAGCTGATCTCAAGGGCTGTTGCAATATAGGATACTCAAGGTGAGTGAGGGATGACACGGAAGGTTTTTGTGCTTGCTAGTGAGCTGTAATTATGCTGAAAGTCTGTATCACTGACTACACTTGTTCTGCTTGTACAGCACAGGGGTGGTGGCTTGTTTAACAATGCACAGCACATTGTTCTCGCTCCAGCCCTTAACACCACGAAATTGATATTGCTTTTCCACAGGCAGAGAGATAAGACGTGTTTAGTACACTGTCAGGGCCATGATACCATCACCACATAGGGAAATTAAAAATCTTGACGTGGCAACAAAGCCCCTCATCCCTCCTCAGCATGTCTCTGGGCAGCACAGAAGTTCCCAGAAGGAATAATAAAGAGGACGGTGAGCAAGAAGGGGGTATGCTGGCAAGGGACACCCTAAGGCTGTGGAAAAGGGAGGAACTCCTTCTGTACAGGAGGGGAGCCCAGAAGAAAACAACTAGGTCTCACGGCCATTAGAGAAGTTGAAGTTGTACCTGAGATTGTCCCTGGAACTTTAGGCTGAGCCTTTAAAGCAGCCAGTGGCTTTTCTGGTGTTCCCGTGCCAGCTCTCCAAAACACACTCTCTTTAGCTGGACACACAACAAAGTGTGTGTTTGTACAGGAGAAGGTGGGAAGCTGTTATGTGCCACAATCAGGGATGAGGGGTGATTAAGAGGAACAGAGAGAACTGGAAGGAGAATGGTGAGCATGAGATTGCTTCTGACAGGCAGGCACAGTGGCAATTTTTTCCACTGAGATGCATTTTTTTTTTTCCTTCACTGAAAAGTGCTGATTTGTTACAATGGAACAGTTCAAGATTTGGAAGCATTCATGATTAATTTTCTGGGCTGTTTGAAAATTATCTAGGCACCTCAGTCTCATATAATCAAGGCACAAAGTCTGTGAGAGTCTTAGTTGAAATTTACCATTTCACTTCTAGTTTAAACTTGAATGCTTTAAAATACCCCAAAGCTCAACATCGAAATGGAGCAACCTGAGGTTATTGGAGTACGGTGTGGAGTGACCCAATCTTAACTGTATTTCTCCTGGTCATCTTGGGAAAATTGGCAACACTTTGACTTCTTACTTCAATTTGAGATGGTTTTCTGTCAGGAAAAAGAAATTGTTTTCTGCCCCATCCTTTTTTCTCTCAGTATGTTGTGACATGAGCTCACCGAGGGGTTTGTCTGCAGCATGTGGCTGTGCAGGACCCTGTGCCCAGTGCTCCTCTCTAGGCAGAATCCCTCCCTCTGTGCTGGCTGTGCCGGGATCCATGCCGTCTCTGGCTGTGGGATGGGGCTGCCTTCCTACCTCGTGATGAGAAAAAACATATTTTGTAGCTCTGGTGGTTGGTTAGAACAGAAAGAACAGCACATCATGGTTTTGTCAGAGACAGATGGCTCCAGGGAGGCCCATTGGCTCAATATGAGAAGAATTAATGCAATTTTAATTAAACTTACTGTTCTGCCTATGTGGGCCTGGGGGAGAGAAAGTGCTCGGAATCAAAACCGGATGTTTTTCAGAACCTGTGGGCTTTATTCGTGCTCTTTCTCTTCCCTCTCCCTCTTCTTTGTAACTCACTTTCTTCTTCTGCAGGGGTCACTTGTGCTCCTGAGCAGGACATCTCAGCAGAGGTGTGTGGAAACTGCACGTAGCAAGGGCAGGGGGCTCGTGGTGGGTGGGAGAGAGCTGCTGTGAGGCTGAGGTTGCACGAGGGAAGAGCAGAAGGTGTGAGAAGCAGTGGGAGCCGTGGGATGAAGGTACAGCCACAGAAGGTGTGTGGTCACCACCAGGGCTGGGGGAAGCTGGACCTCAGTCCTGGCCGAGCCAAGAGAAGGGGAAGGAGAGGGGACTTGGAGAGGGACAAGCTGGGAAAGAACTTGCAGGGGCATGTGATCTCTCAGCAATTTTATTCTTTTTGAGGAAATAGCAAATGTATCCCTAAAATGAAGGTCTGAGGGATATGAAACCATGTGACATGGCGACAAGCGTTAAATACTTTCTTTTGTAAAAGGCTGAACTGGCATTTACTTGTATCAGACAAAACTTTACCGTCTCTCATTTTAAAACGACATTTTGTCATCTAATAATAGCTTTCAACCTAAAGAAAGCAGCAAAGCAAAAGGGTGGACCATGCACCGGCAATCCCCAAAGCTGACCTAAATATTCTGACTTGAACATAAGGAACTTCCAAGTGGTCCCAAAAGGGAAATAATCAGTTTCTCTGTCTCATCCCCAGAATATATGTTTTCTCCTCTATCGAATGAAACCAACCCAGTTTTTATGCACCTCTAGCCAGTAGGGGCCCCAGGGGCAGCTCTGCCTTCCCCTCCTCTACCCAAGCAACCTGGAGAAGAGTCGTGGGACTCCAGAGTCTCTGCTTTATGCTGGTAACGACTCTCTGGAGTATTCCCATTTTCATAGATTTACTGGCTTAATGCTTTGTTAGAATGAAAAAGGCTAGTTAATTACCCCGTACCAGAGTCTGCCTCCCCACCTGCCTTCCTCACCCCCCCCTACCCTCCCCATGGCTATATATTTATCTTTTGTGCGTTCATTTGATTTGGAGCTGAATAAATTGGAAAAGCTAGAGTGATTCATGTACTGTGGATTGCATATTGATCTGGCACACTTTCCTCCTTAAAGCCCCCATTAGTCATGCCGATCAATGGTTCCTTCTGGCTGGGCATCTGTGTTTGTGGAGCCAAGAGGGGAGGTGCAGTCTGGGGGAAGGTCTGCGCACTTCACAGCCCCCGCACAGCCCCTTCTATTTTGTACTTTCTCTTGCCAGAAATTTGGATGTTTAAAACTTTGTGGAGGCAGGATAGCTCTGCTATATTCATGCCTCCCAGAATTGGCCCAAATTATCTGGAAAAGCTACACCAGAGGCATCACACAGCTTCAGTCCTGAGAAATCCTGGCTCCAAATGTGGTTTGATCCGTGCTTCAGATGCTCTAGGACACAGCCTGCAAGGGGCTCATGAAATATGTGACCCTATTTCTGAAGCACTTTTAGGGATCCCCTGGCTGATAACAGACTATTTCCAGCCTCTGTCTCCATAGTGATGTCTTAACCTTTAACTTAATCTCCTGGATTCTCCTCGGAGCCAGCAATGCCTGAAAGCATTCAGCAGAGCAACTGAAAACGATGTTTCCCACTGCACCAGGTGCAACAAAAATACAATTCCTGCCTGCTACAGAGATGGAAAGGTGTCTCTTCAGGACTGGTCTCTGTCTCTGCTGGGAAACAGCATCACTGGGAGCAGTGAAGAGCATTTGTGCTGTGCTTCACCGTGTGCCCCAGCCCCAGCTGGGTCTGCCCAAAAGATCTCGCTGCATCTCAAACCTTCCGTGCAAACTCAGCGCTCCTGAGGGTGCTGGGAGCTGGGGTGGCAAAGCTGCATCTGGGCTTGGTTGTGTCCATTCCATGGGGTCTCCTTCTCTGTGTCTGCACCAGATACGCAGCAGGAGAGGAGACGAGTATGCCTTGTCCTGTCAGGCTGATAAAACCCTTCAGCAGCTTTGGATGTGCTAACACGTTCTGCCTGACAATCTCTGGGTGATGGGAGCATCTGACAGGCAGCGGCTTCCCTGTGTGTTAAACATTAATAGCTTTCCAGCTTTGCCTCTGGATTTGCTGTTGCTAAGACCTGAGCTGCCTCTCTGGAGATGTCAGTTCATGACAGAACAACTGCTGCCCAAGCTCCACACTGCTGGAGAGGCCTGACGGCTTCAGGACAGAAAGGGAATGGATCGCCCAAGGGTGATTAAAGGAAATATGGGGGTGTGGAGGGACTGAATTGAGGCTTTGTCACATGGGGAGCAGAGGTGGGCAGAAGGCAGCTGCTGCGCTGTGGAGTCCATCTCCACCGAGGAAGATGAGTGGTTTGATTTCAAAGATGTTACTCCAATATCTGATTTTACTCATGGGTAGCCTGGACAAAAACTAGGGCCATGGTCCAATCCTGCCACCGTTTTCATCTGCCTGCTCTGCTTCCCTCCTTTTGAATAACTTCCTCATCTGCATCCTCACCTGATGTATTCCTGCTAACTTTTGTCTCTCTGCCCTGCTTCTCCCCAGTGATGGCTGCTTTTCAGGGAAGCTTCTCGGGGATGTAAATATGTCAATGTTGTATAAAGTTCCAGCAGCTTTTTTTCCCCCTCTTCTTCTTTTGTATATGATTCACAATTTTGTCTTTCAGGAAAACTTATGCCAGTGAAATATGTCTTCTCTGTGAAATTTTGCCAAGTTCAGGGTTTTCCCCTGCTGAAAATATCTGAAACTGCAAGTGTTAGAGGTTTTGGTACAAATCTGGCTTCGTGATATTCACCATTTGGAACTGATTCAAGATTTTCTTCATGGCCACGTGATCTTTCACATAGGCTGGATTTGAAAACAAATTCATTTTCTCTGCCAAAAAGGGAGGAAACCTTTCATGAAAACAGGATAAGTTCCAATTCAGCAACAATCCATGTAAACAAAAAAATATAGGGTGCCATCTTTCATAAATGTAGGCATTAAAAGATCAGCTAACAGAAAATGGCATGATCGCTTTGAAACCTACATCATTTGCACTGTTGGATGGAAAAACCATGGACACATGAAATAAAACCAGCAGGACACAAGTGTTAATTGCTAGAGAAACAGTCCTTTCCTAAAAAGGGATTGTCTCTGTATGTAGGTCTCTCTCTGCCTCCCTCTCTCTCTCTCTCTCCCCTGGCTGGTGACACAAAGGTGTTTTCCTGCTGGTCCATGGTGTGGAAAACACCAGCTCAAGGCTTGGTGCAGACCCCCAGGAACTGGAAAGCGAGCAGGCGCTCGAGTCTGCTGCTTCAGATCTTTTTGTTAGTGTCATACTTCTTGCCAGCATCACAAGACTTTGCACAGCCTCGGTGTCACTGCTGGAGGGACAGATGTCTTTAGAGGCAACAGAAGGAGCTGCTGCACAAATAGCCGGGCAGGATGGGAACTGAGGAGCTTGGGAGAAGGGGTCCTGTGATGCACCCCTCTGTGGTGTTCACTCTCTGCTGCGAGAGGACCAGGCTGGTGGGGAAGGACCGTGTCCGTATGTGGACATCTGACAGTGAAATCCTATTACAGATTTTTCTGGGCTGGTGTGCACGTGACAGGAGACAATTCAGTCTCCTTGGCAGGAGGTTTGCCTTGTTCGATAAGCAAGCCCAGCTGCCAGCTCTCTGCATCAGCCCTGGGCTGCCTGAGGAAGCAGGGTGCCTTGGAAAAGACATCCCCGTTCTTCAAATGTTTGGTTGTGTGGTTTGGTGGTGTTTGTTTTGGTTTTTTCCCCCTACATGTTGCAGAGTGGCACAGATGGGCATGAGCAGAGAGGTGTGTGAAGCCAGGGGAACCCCGAACAGCTTGCAGTTTGAGGCATGGATTTAGCCTTGAGGGAAGCACTGGCTCAGCTCGGGACAGCTGTGGCTCGGGGACAAGTGAGAACAAGCTTTCTGTCATGCTGATTCGGTTCCCTGACACCAATACTTGCCAAAGGGCTGCACCACAGCACAGGCACTTCTCCCCCGAGCAGCTGCGTGAGGCTTGTGTGCTGGCTGTGGGGTGCTGCAGATCCCCCTCCCTGGTCACAACATCCCCTCGTGACCCAGAGAAGCTTAATATGAAATGGAAACGTCTCTCCTGCCTCAGCAGCTTTTAGCAGCAGAGGTTGGAAGTGGCAGAGGCATGCTCTAAGCAGCGTGTTACACAGTGCTGTGTACAGCCGCTCACCCCTGAGCCCCTGCAGGTCAGAGGGACCCAGCAGAGCCTTTCCTCACAGAGGACAAGGTCCCTCTTCTCTCCTCTGCTTTGTTGCTCAGGGAGGAGCACTGACCCTTCCCTGTCCCCATCTACCCCTGGTCCTACTCAGGGCATCTGTTGCCTGAGCTCACATAGGAGCCCTGCCCATAAACACTCAGTTTTTATAGCTGCAGCCGGACTCTGAGGGATTATATGGCCTCAGGGTTCCATCCATTTGCTTTTCTAATAGGCACGTGAGTAATATTGTGAGTGCTCGGAGTCACAGATAAATCCTAGTGCTATAAACCCACTTCTGCATTTCGTGCCACAGAGGCCTTTTCACTCCAGTCACTCCTGTGGCACAAAGCTCTCGTCTAGCTCAAGGCACGTCACTATCCTCCAAGCCCCTAACCAAATTCGTCGGAGGTAAGGCTCGTTGCTTTAATCTGTAGATGGAGTTTCCCTCCGCTGTTTTTCCCCAACATTTATTACAGTGCAAACGAAAGTGTCTATTAATTTCTCACTCAGTTGTTTTTCTGGTGAAATTGTTGGAAGGGGAGAGAACAGACAGATGCTCAGAAAGAAAGAAAGAGAGACTTTGTCTGCAGAGCAGCTTCTCTGCAGCCTCACGATGACAAGCCCCATCATGATGCAGGAATCACTTTTCATGTCGGTAGTGCTGCTTTGATCCCACCACTGCAGGGTCTGCTGAAAACCTTCCCTTTTGCCATGGTCTCATTTACCAAGACAACCACCCCAACTACTTAACTTTCCCTGGTGAAAATAACTTGGAAGAGGTGAGAGCAGAGGGAAAAAGAAGTAAGGTTACATATTTACCACTCTGGTAATATTTATGAGGACTATGAAGCAGATTAATTTCCATGCACGGTTTCACCTGCAATGCTTTCCTTCCATATTTATATAAGGGGGGAAATAAATAAGCAAACAAAAAGAAATCCGAGTATCTGGCTTGTTTTAGATGGTGCATGAGCCATCTGTCATTTAAATCAGGATGCTTCGCTTTGTGCAGGTAGAGTCTTACTCTCTGTCTTTTTGGCCAGTGGGAATAACTTTCCAAGCTTCAGGTTAAGGGATGGCTTCCCTTTTGGTGTTCTGCAGCCACCTCCTATGTCAGGTTGGGGATCACTTGCTCCATATTGCTACCTGGCAGTAGGGATTCACAATTTTCCTGGTTTTTAGGATCCAGAGACCCATGGGGATTTTCTGGGAGAGGCAACAGCAGTCCCTGCAGAATGGGGCTCCTTACAATGAATGACATCCCATGCCAGGCATTAAATCAGAGAGAAAGAGAATTTGCTGCTGCAGCAACATCCCAGGGTTGAGAATATTATTCTAGGGGCAAGATAGCCTGAGACTGGGCTTTTCCTTTGGGTGCTGCCATACAGACCTATGGGAAGCAGTACCTACAGGTCAGAACTGGGTGGGAAAGGGCCATCCTCAGAGTCACGCAGGGCCAGTGACAGACCCACTGCACTGACAGACCATGTGCTACACTGTCCGTTTGAATGCAGCTCTTCAACCTAATCCTAGGTGGTCGCAGATTTGATATTCAGAAATACAGCTGCTGCTGTTTGGGTATTCCCAGTCCCCCCAGAGAAACATTTTCTTATTGTCTCCAGGAGGAGCACAGTCAACTCTGTTTATAAAACTAGTTATTGGTATAAATTGACATTTAAAACCCTCTACAGTTTACATTTTTAAAATCTCCTGTTAGGATTATTTGATAATGCAAATTCTCATCTACTGCTTTAATAGACCCTTCAGTATTGGGGCAGGTTTNTTATGGCAGCCCAACGTGTCTAGAATTCTTTCTGCTGATATTTCTGTTTATTTAATCCTTGCAATATATGGGAGAGATTAGCTGTTCATATTTTGTATATTTGTTTTATAATGGCTTGGTTTTTTTTCGTTAATGAAATGATTTAGAGTTATGCAAAACCTGGTACAAACTGTATTGGAGATTTACTATGAGATACATAGCTTGGGGGGGAAAAAAACCTGGGTTAAAGAAACAGACAGATAGGACTGTGCTACAGCGTGTGATAAGAGTCTTTAAAACCCTGTGTTCATCTGGTTTTACAATGAGATACGTGCAAAAGAGACACTGACCATGCATGTTCCATCCGAAGTGTAAGAAGGGAGGAGAGCTAATCTGGACATCCAGACTCTGTTCCGCTGCAGAGCTTTGCATCCTGGTAAACCACCGTTCCTCTTTGAGAAAAAGCAGTTCTTACATGGTTAATACTTTGCTTACTTTGTAAGTGCTGAAGGAGCCTAAAAAGATGCTGTAGAGATTGAAACTTCATTTTTGGGGAGGCTTGCTTAGAATTGTTAATAGTGCTTGCAGGGAAAAGGGAACAGGACGGATGGTCTTTTCAAGTGACAGCAATGGCACGGGACTTAATAAAGCTCTGAAGGGGGAGGTGGAGAATGGAAGATTTCATGTGATTTGAAAAAGCGGGTGAAGTCTGATAGGAAACAAGCTGGTGTGAAATGCTTGCAAGCTCCTGACCTGCCGTCTCTTTGAGCCTGGATGCTGGGAACCGGCAGCTGGAGCAGTGCAGCAGGGGAGAAGGGGTTTGGGTTTGCAGACATTTCTCTGCGGGACAATGCGGAGAGGATGTAAGAAACTGTGACAGGCACTTTGTCAAGGTAGGACAGAACAGGAAGGCCCTGTTGGCAGAGCTTGAATCCCATCGGGACAGTCTGTCCCTCCCACCTGCCCCAAACAGGGCTGTTGTGCCAGCCCTGGAGACTGATCGGTCATTGGGACCCTATAATGCTTGTCCAGGGAGTGGGGGCAGAGCTGACGGCCACTTTCATCCACACGAGCTCTCTGCCACACATCTCTAATGAAAGAACCCTCATGATCACTTCATCAGCCGATCACTTCATCAGAGAAAATTAATTTAACCAGGGAGAGATGCATCTCTGATGAAGCTGTGCAAGTGAGAGAGCCTTTCTCTCTCTTACAGGCTCTCCCTTCTCCAACACAGTAGCATCCGTGGGGACTTGCCAGCAAACTTTCAGGTGCATCTTCATTAATTACCGTAAGCTGATTAACCACGCAGTAATCACAAATCCCTCTCATTTGTTACTGGTCAGTGATTACAGCGGCAGCAGGAGAGGTGGAGGCGAAGGGAGTGGAGAGACATCGATTCCATCACAGGGAGATGGCAGATCATCAAACGCAGTCTGCTGCTCGGTGCCTGGGCATGCAGGTCTTTGCACAGGTTGCAAAATGTTGGTTGATTCAGACGTAGGCTTGAGAGGCTCTTATAGGATTCTCTGCCTTGGGAAATCAATATTGGCACTCGCAGAGAGAAGGGAAGGAAGGGGAATGCCTGTATGGGTGAGAACACAGTGTGGGTGTTTGTGGTTCAGTGGCCCAGGGCTCAGCGTTTGGAGTTGGTCAGGAGAAGGGCTGGTTTCTGCTGGGGGACAGCCAAGACCTAACACATCTAACTCATCCATGTTTCTGACTTCTTGAACTTGAGGCATCAAAATAGATCTATCCCTTGAACTCAGCTGGCAGGGCCAAACATTTCTGCCAGAGGCAGAAGTCCTGGCTTTTCCAGGCAGGGAGCACAGGACAGCAGAGTATTGGGCAGGCTTCAGGGTGTGTTTCAAGCTAGGGAGGCCAGCTCTCCTGGGCATGGGGCCACCATTATAGACAGCCAGCAGGCACGCAGAAGCACACAGTGTCCCCTCAGTGCCACCAGCGTGGGGGCAAGCAGTGGCTGGTATGTGTGGATGTAAGCAGCTACCTGACACTGGAGTTGTTTCTGCAGGAACACAGCCCCTTTACAGCTAGATAAATAACTCCCTTTGGATCATTTTGCTACACCAACTTCATGACCCATACCAACGTGCTCAAACACAAGAAAGGATCATCATGTTAATTGCAATCCTCTTGTTATGCAAAGTCATCAGCAGACTAATGTCCCATGTTATTACCAGGAACTGCAGACACCTCAATTCAAACAAAAGCCAGGATGTGTGCAAAGACAGACCTACAGCTGGCTGGCAAGCTGGCTCAGCTCTGGGGGTACCTTGGGAAGGCAGAAAACTCTCTCTTGTTATTGCTGGAGTTAGTGACTGTGATGGCAAAGGGGAGCCAGTGTTTCTGACTGAAGGAGGACAAAACACTATCCTGCAAAAGCCCCTCTGTTGCTCTGCCACGTTGTTCACCAAGTCTCAGTTTCCTCCTCTTCCCTGATGTCTGCTAAGCCCATAACCACTCTTTACCATCATTGCCCTGAGACGTTGCCCAGGCTGTGCAGTCTCCATCCGTGGAAGTTCTCAGGACCGAACTGGAGCCAGTCCTGAGCGACCTGCTCTGAACTCACGGGTAGCCCTACTTTGAGCAGGAGGCTGGGCTAGAGACACCCTGGGGTCCCTTCCCACCTGAACAATCCTGTGGTCACCAAAGGTTGCCCATGGGTGCCACACCATGGTAGCTAAGGCCCCTGCAGATGAAGAGTTGCAAAAATACACATTTTTGGGTCACTGATTATTTTCTGTTGTTTGTTTCAAAAGAACTGGAGGATTTCTTTGAGTAGAAACATGCTGGTGGGATGAATTACACTTGTCTGTGGTGTTTTCCCGCCCCAGCACTGGTTTCTGATGGGGGTGTTACTCCCTGGAGGATTATTTGACTCCTGTAAGCGGTTTTTGATGTACGGTAGCACACAGTTCTGGGAGAAGGAAGCCGGAGCCAAAACAGCCGCCCGTGATTGCGGGAAGCACACGCTCTGCGCTGCACTGTTGAGCTCATTCATTCTAAGTGAATGTAGGGCTTTTGAAGTGACACTGATATTAAGTACACAAAGTGTTCTGCTTAATCACAGACTGTGTGTGCTCCTGAGATAGATGGAGCCAGCTTCCCTCTCACACCCAATGTGAAACATCTGGAGCAAGATAAGCGTGCTCTGAGTCCCTCCTAGGGGACCACAGTGCACCACATGCTTGTCCAGACCCCAGAGACACTGAAAGATGCTACCTGCTTACACAGGACAAAAGAGCCACAGAAAACAGAACGTCCCCTTGAGATGTCACTCTGTATCAGGAGCCTTGGACAGACTCAGGCACAGCAGATGGAGAAAGCTTAATGTAAAATACCTTCTTCCAGCCCCTTGTCCCTGAGTGACTCGGGTGGGTGGCTGAGCCCTCTGTGGTACCTGCTGTCATCCATCTCAAGAAACTGCTGCTGGAAGAACATTCTGGGATGCAATCATTCAGATTATTTAGATACAGATGTCCCCCAGTCTTGCATATCAGACAGAATGCTGTTCAGAAGAGTTTTCTGAGTTTCAACCAGAAGCTAAAGTATTGCTTGGGGTACAGTGTCAGGTGTGTCACAGCACAATTGCTGGCAAAGTGGAAAGGCCAGCATAGCAAACCCTCTATTTCTCTCAGTGCTCTCAGGTCTCCAAAATTGGTGGCATCCCACACAGTGAGAAAGAGACAATTACCTTTTTTTCTTGGTCTTCCCCTCCCCTCCCTGGTGTGCTGCTCACACATCCTGCCACTATTGCATTTATTTCTTTGTCTCTCCTTTTCTCTAAACTTGCCTCGTCTTTTCCCTTTAAGCTGCAGTGGCAGTAGTTGGGTTGTGGGAGCCTTTCATTTCCTATTCAGTGCATCATGGAGCAGTAATTTTCTGCACTTCCATAATTAGGGGAATTTTAAGTAAACTACCCTGTGGATGATTACAGCCGGATTCAATTTCTGTTGCTTTGATCACCAAAGGATGGAGACGCTGCTTGAATATTTGGTTATGTGCTCTGCCTAAAGAAGCAGCTCACACCAGCTGCTGCCTTCCTGTCTTCTCTCTCCACCTCACTCCTTTTGGCCCCCATCACCCCTCCCCACCAATTCAGACATTGTCCTTCTGCTGCTTTTTCAGCTCAAGTGGAAGTAAATGCCCCTTCCTGGAGGATGAAGCTCTATTAAAATCAGGATGTTTTCCCAGCTAAAAGGCAGCATGATCTGATTGTTAGAGCAGGGCGTAAGGAAAGCACAGTCAGGGAATTTGATTTCCAGGCGTATGCCCCAGTTTCCTCATCTATAAAATGATGGGGCCGAGGGAGATGGTATTACTTTGCTGCTCTGCTTTGTGAAGGCTCCTGTATGCAGTGTTCCAAGGGCAAAACGCAAGCCTGATTTCTTGGGTCTACAAGATGATTTGGGAAACCCTATGATATCTAGTTGTCTTTGGAGTGCTAATTGCTTCTTCCTGTTTTTATCAGCTTTAACACCTAGGAATAAACACCCTTTGCCTTCTGCCATCACCGTTTTACTTTAGCCACACTTTAGCTATCTCCCTGATCATCTGCTTTGTGCTTCAGGGCTGGGAATTCATCCCAAGGGAACGGTCCATTGCTGCATTTAGTGTTTCTAGTTCCAGAGAGGGGCAAATGACAGAGTGTGGCTGAAGTGCCTGCAGACACCTTTCCTGAGCCTCCCCAAGAGCCTAGTGAGGGCTGCAGTGAGTGGGAAGGATGTAGGGCAGGAGATGTAGGGACATGTATGTCAGGATCTAAGAAGAGGACAGAGCAGAGGACAGGGGCTGGGATGATCGGTAGAAGAGTCAAACCACAGCAACTTCACTCCAGCTGACACACACAGGTTGTGGCAGGAGCTGCACCAGACCTGCCACAGTCACTCCCAGCACAGATTGCTGTTCTCAATGGGAGATCCCGCTTGAGGATGTTCTGCCTTCCTGTTCCCAAATGTGAGCCTGATGGGCTCTCAGCTCTGGTATATTAATAGTCTATTAATGCTTCCAAGTTTCCTGAGCCACGTGTATGGGTTTTCCATAGGTTAATTAGGCCATATTTCAGGATAATTACAGCTGTATATTTCTACACTAATTAAGTGGCTTTAAAACATACCCACAATGTGGCTCAGTGAATCATAATTAAACTTCTTCTGCCTCCTGCTATATACACTATGGAACTAATACCCGTAAAAGACCCAAACGCTGCTCCTTGCCAGCAGCAAATTAGAGCTCACAAAAATAATCTTATGGAATGTATCTTTTTTTATAGAATCATGTACAAATTAATTCAAAATGAATATTACATGAGTCATAAAAATGCTTCAGCTTCCTTCTCTTTATTTATATTTATCCTCCCACGTGAACTGTCACCTGGGGGGACGGCGGGGAATCAGGGTAAGGGGAGAGTGACTCATTCATGCACCGTTTGCCGACAGCAACGTGCTTTGCTTTCCCCTCCCTTTGTGCCGGGGAAGGTCTGAGGTCCATGGGAAAATTGATGGTGAAATCTGCACTCGCTTCTTCCACTTCCCTGCCAGTCCACGTGCCAAAGCGAAGCGCAGGCTGCAGCGGGGTAAAGGAGAGTGGTACAGGCTGCGGGCTGCTCCTGCCCCGTGGCTAGAATGGAACTTTGTCACCCCTGAGCAAATTTAAACTTTCTTTTTTTTTTTTTTTTTTTCACCCTCCCTGCCCTCCACCTCTGTCTGGATTTGTGAATGTTTTTCAGCAGTTCAAAAGGGGCTGGAAAAGCGGGGTTAGATACAGGGGAATGTCTTGGCCAGCAGATTTCAGACAATATCTGTTTGCATTTTTCAGCTGATTTGCTCTAGTTGTATCTACATACCTTTGACATGAGCTTGCAGCAAAGATTCCTGTGGACGGATTAATAATTAGATGATGCAGGGATGGGTGCTCTAGAAATAAAATTATACAGATAGATAGATAGATCAGTCTGACTGAGAGAAGTGAATTTTAAGCAATGTTATAACACATTAATGGAAATCAAATGTGATATTCACCCTGGAAACTCATTCCAGGGGTTGAGTTCAGCTGCTCAGGAGACAGACACAACACCATGTGAGCAGCATGGCCAATCCGAAACAGCTCTCATCTCGAGCCCTGAATTTTTGCAACTAATTCCTGCTGCAAAGCAAAGCAAATCCAGAACTTCCACTAGGACCAGGGCTTCACACCCAGAGTCCCTCTGCCATTTTTATGAGTAACCTCACCTAATGAATAGATTCTGGGAGAGACATCTTCATGCAGAGAGCTCACAGACAGGAATGGAAGCCAAATTTGTAGGATTATTGATGAATTATTCAGCCATCTCTGCCTGTAACACTGACGTGAGTCAGGAGCTTAATGCCCCAGGCACCACATTCATTGCAGGAGTATGAATCCTGGAGTGCTGGTTTATAATCAACATATTGCATAAATACCTCTTACTTGTGCAAATCTATTTTCTGTAGGTCTCAGGCCTTAATCTCAAGTGCCTCGTGCTTGGGAACAAAAAATTAACTTCTGGGTGGGGTTCATTCCCTATGGCTCATGTCAAAATTTCCTACTGAGCAAGGGAGGCAGGAAAGCTGCCTGGTTCATTACTTATTTATTTGTAATGAATGGGAGAGGAAAAAATGCAACAAGACAATTCAGGTGAGGTATAAGGAAAAGCTTTCTAATTATGACAGGAGGAAGGCATGGGAACAAGTTATCCAGGAGAGTCATTGAATCTCCTCCCTATAAAGAGGGGCTTCGCCAGCATCTGGCAAGGACGTTTTGGATATATATAATTCTGCTTCAGTGTAAGAGAAAGGGATGTGATTTTCTCCTGAGGTCCCTCCCAGCTGTAAATGTCTAAGACAAAAAGGAAGAAAATTAAATTACAGGTCAGCTGAGACAGGCCTCTGTTGTGATGAAGATGTTTCAGAACCATCACGAGTGTGGGAGACATTAGCCTTGGCAATATGCAGATTCCCCATGATGGATGAAACCTGCCTTAATTCCAGCCACAGACACCTTGTTCTGCAACAATCATCAGTGCTGAAGGCAGCTTTCTTTTCAAAAGGCTTGTAAACAGCAAGGAGAGGAGAGGAGGGAGTTCAGCAAAGCTTGGAAGGCTTCCACCTCTCTTCTGTCCTGTCTCCTGGAGTCCAAGTTGCAGGTCCAGTGTAGGGGGCTGCTTCTCCCCTCAGCCAAATGCAAATCTGCCCCAAGCCTTGCTCCAAAGCCTCCAGGAATTACAACAGAAAAAAAAAAAAAGCACTGAAATTGGGTCATCATTAGACATGCAAGTGAGGATTTTTAAAGCTGTTAGAAAGATTTGGGTGCCCTGTTCTAGTTGAGAAGGAAGGGAGTCGACCTTCCCCTCTACTTGCCCACCCAGGTTCCTGGACAACTCTTGCCAGGTGCCATTAACCCAGCTTTCCTCTTGCACTCCCCAGGGGGCTATATTTCTGTCTCTGGAGGAAACAAGGGGCTGTATTTTGATGCAACCTGTTAAGTGCCCTGCAACACTTAGACTGGAAGGCACTGCATAAAATGTCAACCATTATCATTAATCGCTCCTCTATGTTGCTGCTGACTTTTATGTGGCAGGCACTGCAGTCTATAACAAGCTACTGTCACTGCAAAAATATTCCTGTACATTTGTGGCTGAGCTGGAGGGCAGATCAGGAGAAGGGGATAAGCATTTGCAGCTGCTGAGATGGAGGAAGGGGGCTGATGCTTTGCAGGGGCTGGCAGAGGTATGGGGAAGAGGCAATGCTGGATGCAGTTTGGATAGGGCTGGGGCTGTACCAGCGAGAGTTACAGTTTGCTGCAATAACTCCATCCCTGAGTGCAAACACTGGAGGGTTCGCGCTCTGAATACAAATGGACTTTGTTGCTGTGTGGATGGCCTGAGAAAAAGCAGTTCACATCTTTTCCTACAATCAGACAGCAATAGTATTCCTGTGGTGACTTCTAGCAAAATTCTGGATTAGGGAGTGTCGCTGGGTGTTGGGAGCGTGATTTTGAGGACTGAAGGAACAGGCTGCAGGGCAGGAGAAAGCAGGGTTGGGGAGGAGTCCCATTCCAGGAGACTTAGAGGGCAGGCGGTGGTGTTGGGAGTGCATTGAGCTCGGACTGAAAGAGCTGGAGAGTGCAGTGGGAGTGCAATGGCCCTCGTGCAGAAGGCGGAGGGTCCCTGCTAGGCAGGGCTGATAGTCTGGGCTGCAATTGAGTGCACCCCTGGGACCTCGATACACACTACAGAAGTGCTCTTCAGGGTGCAGTTGAGCTCCACAAATGGAAAACGAGTCCAAGACAGAAGAGAATCTGACAACTACATCTGCTTTCGGAGACACCCCTTCTGGGCAGACAGTTGGAGGGCATGGGACTGTGGCTTGGCCATACCACTGAAACCCAGCTGTGCTCCCGTCTCCTCCTGCCTCTCCTCCTGCTGAAAAGGGGCACGATCCCCCCAAACCCGCAGCCACTTGTCTTTGTGTTGCCAATAGAACTGGTAACAGATGAAAGGAGAGAGCAGAGGATTTATTATAGAAGAAATGGTATCACCTCAGGCGGTTTTAATAAGCCAATAATCAAATAAAGAACAGACTACAATAAATTAATATCTTTAACTAGGAGCCAGGCAAGATTGTCCTTTTAAAGCCATTGTCAGTGTTGTAACCAGTGAGAAGAAGGAGGGAGGGGAGAAGAAGGAGCAGTTGAGGGGAAAAGCAGGAGGAAAAGGAAAAAAAGCATTTAACCCCTCTTGTTAGACATGCGAATCCCGCGTCTAATTTCCAACGGCCTTACACCATGTGTGAGCGCTGATAAGGCCCTGTGTGAAATTGACAGCTCGGTCTGAGGCGTCTATCTGCCATAAACCATTTCTTTATTGCACAGATAAAGGAGCGAGGCTGGCTGAGCATGACTGCGCGATTAAACTTTCCATCCGCGGAAGGAGAGGTGAAGAAAGAAACGCGTTCCTATTAAGGATGCTATTAGCTAATGAGCAAGTGTGCGTGTGTGTGATGATACAGCATTTGCACACCCAGAGACACACCTGGTCGGAGGCTGTGGGGGATTGTGGAGCAGAATGGAGGTGGAGGGGCAGGACGGGCGGTGGAGGGAGTAGGGGTGGCGCGAGCACGGTGCGACACAGGTGGGCTTGAGACTGTGCAAGAAACTGAGCGTGTGGAGCAGGGAAATAGGGAGCAGTCCAGGTGCAAACCATGTCCTGGCACATTCAGCTGTGTTTGCGAGGACAGGCGTGCAGTGATGCCGGAGGAGTGGACCGTGCAGCGGCTGCCTGATGGAGTGGCTGGCTGAGCTGGGCTGTGAATGTTCTCTGCTTTTGGTACTGAAACTCTGACGGCTTTGCTGGGTGGTGTTACGCTGTCTGGCGTGTTTCCTGAGGGTGTTATCCCTGCACTTCTGATAATGTT
Organism: Syrrhaptes paradoxus; assembly: GCA_013400615.1. Lineage (NCBI taxonomy): Eukaryota > Metazoa > Chordata > Aves > Pterocliformes > Pteroclidae > Syrrhaptes > Syrrhaptes paradoxus. Next base: position 126,534 of record VZTO01000679.1, on the reverse strand, counting down.
TTACATGCATCTGTGTCCCTGGTGTACTCCCCAGCTAAGGTCACTGGTGATGAGTAGGATGAGTAGAAAGGGGAGAGATGTACAGCCCTGAGGCTCTTCCAGCTATGGATTCTTCCTCTCCTCTCCCCAGCCAGGGAAGTCCCATCTCAGTGCCTGGACAGTGGCCTAACATGGCACTATGTGGCAGGCAGCAGCATCGCCCCAGCCCTGTCCTCACTGCTCATGGAAGCCAGTATAGTGAGGAGGAGGGAACGGGTGGCTCAGAGGGCTTCAAAGCACTTGGACTGGAGCAGGCCTGTTAAATCAGAGCAGATGGCCACATTAGCCCTGCAAAAGGGCAGCAGCTCTCCCTGTTCATCACTGGCCCCCCATCCAGTCTCAGCCTTCCAATTTTCTCTGTAAGCCTTTGACAGCTGCTCCCAGGGAAATTGCGCTCGCGTGGTGAGCTGGGGTTAGAGAAACGTAGCCCTCACCTCCTTTTCATTACCAATAAACACGCGCTCTCTTTGTCTTCTAAAGCAATTTCATAGCCGGTGCACAAACACGGAGCCATCAAAGGAGCCTTTCACTGGGCTGGCACCAGAGACAATGGGAAGCAGATACACCTTCATCAACAAAGAGGCGCATTTCCATTTTGATAACAAATGGCTCTGGCTCCCCCTGGAACACCCGCACCTTGGTTTCTCTCTGTTTTCTCTCTCCTTCCCCGAGCCAGCGAGAGGAGCCCGCCAAGCAGGATGCTGTGCACAACAGCGTTCCCCCTTCTTCCCTCCCATTGCCAGTTGTCATGCTGACAGATCTGATAGGCCTGCCTGCCACGTTTTGCCTTTTCCTTCTAAACAGGAGAAAGAGAGAAAAAAGCAGGCCTGATTTTCCTCCCTTCAGTGTTATCTTCCTCTTTCATGTTCTCGTTACAATGCCACCACGGTGACAGAAAAGGGGAGATTCAGGAGCTGCCAAAAGAGCCACCGGGCTTTTTTTTTTTTTGCATGTACCCTTCTCTCAGGTGTGTGTCCACTGGCCAAAATGTGGCTCCCGTGGAACTGGAGCATTCCCGGGCTTACGCCACGGCTAAACGTGACACCCCAGGCTTGTTATTTCAACTGGCTGCCTGGGTGGGAGTTGGGGAGGAACAACAGGGCTGCACAGACACAGGGCTCCCAACCAGCCGACACGGGGAAAACCTGCTTGGTATGTGCAGGGCTGCTGTGTGCCGTTAGGAGTGGTGAACATGGCCCTAACCATACAAAGCTATCAGAATTAGAGGACTGCACCCATTTCTACATTATTTACCTGCTTACCTCCTCTATAAATTAATTATCTCAAGCAATTTCACAGCAGATCTCAGGGCATGTTGCATAAGATGAAAAAAAATCTGGTTCCTCTTGCTTTTCCCAAGGCATTGAGTTTCCATCCATCTCCCTATCTTGGCCTGATGCTGTCCCGTGGTTACTGTGTTTTTTCCATGCTGCCTGAGCAAGACCAGCATCTCGCAGCTTGTCTGCACCACAGAAAAGGAGCCTGATGTTGTTAGGCATTGTGTTACAGAGGGAAATTAGCATAGATTGCCCTTCTGGTTCAGCTGCTGTCTCCCAGGCCTTGCAATATTCATGTCCCCACGGCCAGAGGAAATGTGAGCACGTTCCCCTGCGAGCAGCTCCCAGCTGATGTGTCCTGAGAGGAATACATCAGAGAGTGAATCAAAACCAACAGGGACAGGAGGAGGTGAAATGGGAGATATTCTGCTCTGAGCGTTCAGACTCCAAAACAACACTGCCCTGGTGTTGTCACGGCTGTTGAACGTCACAGTTGAGGATCCTGGGAAAGGCAGGAGAGGAAATGAAGAGCTCCAGCTCTTTGTCCTGGGGGGCACTCCGTGATGGAGCACTAGCTGAGTGCAGCAAGCCTGAGTTTGGTCCCTCCAGGCTCTGCTGGGAGAGGATGCTGAAACGGGATTGGGAAGATACGATGCACTGTACAGGTTCCTCCCTTTACTGCTATCAAGTGGTGATCCAGAGAAGGGCTCCAGTGCCAGGAGCTGGCCAGAATGCTGCTTAATCCATCTCCCCGGTAACAAAACATGAACGAGCAGTAGCAACTCCCTCTTCTGATAGTGAAGACTACATGCATGCACTTGCTGCTGGTCCTCAGCAGATGGATGGGCTTTACTCCCTAGAGCTTGTTTTTATGGCCATTACGTCATCTACCAACAATTCTTGATCTGGTAAAATTTCCAGCCTCAGCAGAAGAGCTGTTTTGTGATCAGACTCATCCCGAGAGGATGAACAGATGCCTTCTTTCACTGCAGCACCTCTTGGTGACATGACATGGTGCAGAGCTTGAGAGAGAAGTCGGCTGGAAGGGAAAGCTGATTAGGAAAAAAACAAGAGAGACAGAAAGAACGGGTGAAAGACAACCTAGAGAGAGGGAGAGTAGGGTGTGAAGAGGGTAAGGAAACACACAGGAGACTTTTTTAAAGGTAGTAGGGAATGAAAGAGTGGGGAAGTGATGAAAACAGAAAGGGAAAGAAGTGTTGCATACGATGGGTTGTTCGCCAGGAATCTAAGATCAAAATGCCAACTAAATTAGGGTATTATAGGTCACTGAACAGAAATTGCACAATGGCTGAGTCTCTAACAAAGGTTAAAACATGGAACAAAGACAAATAAAGGCACAATCCAGAGTCAGTGACCATAAACTCCATACAAAAAGGAGGCCATCTCGGAGATGATGGGAAAGCAGAAGAAATCGTTGCTTGCAATCAGTGCTCAGTGGGTCAGATTGAAAAGAAAATGTGCTTTCCAGAGTTAGGATCCTAGATGCAAACACAGATGCAGGTTTGACAGCATCTTTCAATACAATGAATACACTTAAAACACTCGGTGAGAATGAGGAGCCAAGATCAGCTTAGGGACAGACAGAAACATGCTTAAAATGTGCAGTATTGGATGTGAACATTAGAATGAAGGATGGAAACCCTCATTTCTCTGAGCTGCTGAATACAGCTGCCTGGGAATTTTTCAGTGAACTCTTTGGTTGGAAAATATCAATTTAGCTAAATTGAAGCCCTTTGCATTGAAAAAGGACAGTTTTGCTGAACTTCTGGGTTCGAAAACATTTACAGAAAGGAACTGAAATGGTTGAAGTGTATCAGTCTTAGCCTGGTTTTCTAAGGGAAGGGAGCATATCAGAACACATTACATATGGTATGTGTGAGAAAAGGCCGTTGCTTTTCTGTCCCCTCCTACAGCTCTCGAGCCCTTTGACAGGTTTCAACCACATCTGACAAACAGATAGTGGTCCTCAGTGTTGTTAAACTTTACACAGGTTTGTGCAACAGGAAGGTCATGTAGAAAAGATGTTGGGAGTGCAGCTGGGTTGTGACATTAAACACCAGCACCCATTTTCAGGGCTGATTGATGAGGAAAGAGCCTTGGAGTCAGTGGCATGGGCAGTCCCTATTGCCTGGGGAAACCCAGCCTGTCCCTGCTGTGGTCCCTGGGGTCTCAGACCCTCCAGCCTGTGCCCAGAGACCCAGAAACCCTGACTCCCCCGAATCTTACACATAAACCATTTCTGCTCTCCCAGACAGTCTGTCCTCTAGGTGACTTTTGGGGTTGCTATGGCAGCAAAATTGATAACTCCCATCTAAAAAGGCAATTCAGTGTTGCAGAGGAAGATCGACAACATCCATCATTGGGGGATTGGACTAGATGGTCTTTCGAGGTCCCTTCCAATCCCTAACATTCTGTGATTCTGTGATCATGCCCTTACCCCATAGGTGCTGGGGTATATGACCATCATATCTGCTTCAGCTGTGTTTGTCAGAAGTCCTTGTAGCTGCATCCTGTTGGGCCATCCTATGATGAGAAGGCTGTAGCCCAGCACATGGAAAGTGAGTGAGAGACATGCAACATTCTTGCTTTGCCACAAGATGTTTTCCTGCACCTTAGAAAAGTCTCAGTAGTGTGGCTGTGACCGTGGCTGCTGGCTGTCCGATGCTCAGGAGCACATTGCTCTTCAGGGGGATGCTTTGGGTCCTGCATGAGGTGATAAATGCTCCTTCAGCTTCATATCTTGTTCTGCTGTGAGTCTGAGATACCAAAGTCTTTGCTGGATTTCTTTAGTCTACTCTCTTTTTAATACCTCAGATCTGCCCGGCAGCCAATGAGGTTGTACCCATAGAAGGAATCTAGGGATGTGAAGGATATGGTCTGTGACATAAAACCAGTCTGTTATCTCTCTCTCCACACTGAGGGTAGAGCTGGGAGTAATTCATCCTGCAACCGTCTTCCAGCAGCTGGCTTCAGATCTGAACCTGACAACTCTGCCTGCAGATGCAGGGCCAGAGAGTTTGTCTCTAAGGCTGTTCATTTTCCTTGGCCCTTCCCACAGACACTGGATTTGGCCTGGTGCATTCCAGAGGCAAAGGTATGAGCTCCTTGGTCCCTGGACAGACCGAGAGAGGAGACAGACCCTGCTACTGTCATAGCTCAGCAGTGCACACAGCAGCTTACTGACTGGGGAGAACAGAAAGAGAGTGAGGAGAGACACATGGCAAAGCTGAGAGCATAGTATGGATAGAAAACCTCCTGGCAGTAAGAAATTCAGGTGACAACAGCATGTGGAGGTCCCTTCACTGGTTTAGACATTTCTAGGGTCACCATACGACACCCTTTTTTTGACACAATCATGTCTCTACAAAATAACTTTAAAAGCAAACATCCATCTTCTCCTCTCCAAAATCACAGGCAAAAAGACAATGATGAGATCCAGCTGCTCGTACTAGAGCACTTAATAAATGTTGACATTTTTACAGACAGAACTAAGTACTTGATTGGTGTTAATATGATCTACACAGGATTAATATGATCCCAGAAATTGTTCTCTCACCATGCAAGTAAAGATGTATTTGCTGTTGCCTCTTATTTTGGACTTGATTGTAACCCTCCTTCCCTTTAATGCTGAGATGATGGAGCAAGGAGGGGATTAGCCCCCTCCAGCTCCCCAGACCTGGGGAGCCACTTCACCCCTCCTAGCCCCTCCCTGGCAGCAGGGCACGCTGCTCTGCTCTGTTGCGGAAGCAGTTGCTGTGCTGCTCAGCTCGGCTCTCCCTCCTTTTCCCTTTTGACCTGCCTTATTTTTAGCTGCTTCTCACAGCTCTCCGAGCTGCATATTTCTTCAGCTTTGATTGTAGCGGCTGAGGTAGCAAGTGCAATTTTCAAACTATGTTTCATGGATGGTTTAGAATAAAAACCCCTGCATTAGCCTGAGCAGGCTCCACAGCGTTCACAGAGCGACTGCCTATCGCGCACACATACCACACTCTGCCCTCTCTTCTCTCTCCTGCTTATAGGACTGACACCATTAGTTCACTGGCCCAGAGCTACTGTTTCCCACCCACATAGGCTGAAAACAAACTTCTTCCACAGTGGCCCTCCAGAGTAAGAAAACAATTGGTTTGTACTGCAGCATCCCTCACCAGTGATTCCCTTCCAATCCCTAACATTCCTGTCTGAACCAGTCATCCTCCATCCCACATGGGTACCACACACCAAACGCTGTCTGCCAGGTCCTGTGCTACCTGCTAGACTGTCCTCCACAGTCAGGGTAGTGTCTGTGACAATTGTCCAGGTCATTCCTCTGGAAGCCTGTGAGAAGGTAACGGTCGGCTAAATCTGGCTGAGCTCTGTGACCAAGCAGGCTGCCAGGTAGAGTGCCTCCAGCTGAGGGCATGAGCGCTAAATCATCACTTATACCTCTGAGCATTTTCCAGCCTGCATCTCAGCCCTCCTTCCTGCCTCTCTCCATGGCGGAAGAACAAATAATCATGACAAGCCACAGGATGTTAACGGCAGGCTCTCATTCCCTCCTAGGACTCATCCGTGCAGATGCAGTCACCTTCGTCTCCATTAATCCCATGGAATCTCTGCAAACTGCTGCTCCACAGCCCCAGCACTGGTAAATCTCTCTCTAGCTCACAGCTCTTTATTCCTTGGTTGGAGCAGCTGGGATTTGCAGCTCTATAAAAGTCTCTGAGCAGTACTGGGGCCCCCAGGCACCCTCATGAATAACACTGCTCAGTATGGAAATGATCTGTCTAGGGAGGGGACCAGGCAGAGCCCCTGGGCTGCCATTGTTGTCTCTTGGCTGAGGGGACCTCATCTGTCTGGTGTCCCAGCCTAAAGCCTTTGCGATGGTTTTGTATCTGCAAGTTTCACCCAGCACACAGGGATGAAGGAGATTTTCCCCACAGCCTTTTGGCTTCTGTGTGAGCCCTGTCCTTCCCAACTCACTGTGTGCAAAGTTCCCAGGACTGTGTACCCAGAAATAAGGGGGTGAATCCATTCAGCAACAGTGTAACTTTCAGGAAATGGCGAAAGCTCTTGTCTCCCCGTGTTACAGAGAACCCAAGGAAAAGCTCTGGAAGAGCAGGTTCCAGCCCACTTGTTCTGACATCTCCAACGTGTGGCCACTGCACCAAGCTGAGTTCAGCAACCTCATATTCTCAAGTGGGTGAGCAGGGAAGGCTTTAGCCAAGCCCCTATCAAAGCTGGAGTCAGAGAAACAGTGAGGTCTGCACCTCATTAAGTGGAGTTAGGAAGTGTGACGGGGAGCTACAGGCTGCTGGGCATTCATGTTCTGCAGAAGGAAAAGTCTTGAAAGCAGAGGGAGGGGGGAAAGAGAAGGACTTTGAGGAGTAGAAACGAAACAGATAAACAGCAAGGCCAGCTCTGTCCATGGCCTCTAAAGGATCTCTGTGCAATTCAGACAGCTGGGAGACTTGCAGGCTTTGCTCTTTCGGCTGAGGCACTGGCACAAAACTGCTCAAGGTCCTCAGTCACACATATTTTCGTATAGCTTGGTCCCACAGCAGCGCAGCTGTCCCAGAAAACTCGCTTGGTACTGCTGCTGTGTTGATGCAGCTTTACTGCTCCTGGTGTCAGAATGGTTTCTGCTTGCTCAGGAATCTCTGCCGGCCTTAGGGACTTGCCTTGAGGTCAGGCTGATGAACCTGCAAGAGCAGCTGGCCCCAGGGCTCCTGAGACCTGTTGCAACACCTTTGCCACCACATCTGCCTGCCTTGGCACCTGAAGCAACAGCTCCTGCCTCAGACACAGTGACAGTCCCTGTGACATCGGGACACGCATCTTGGCACTGAGATTGCTGGGTGTGCAAAAGGGAACCTACCAGCTGGCGAGGGGTTTGGGCCAGATGGTGGGCAGGATTAGAAGTAGTTGATGTTTCAGAATGCATCAGAAACCTAGATGATCTTATATTGCTCCAGATGTGAAATGCCTTAATCCACAGGGAGGAGATCTTTTCTGGGGGGAAGAGGCAGTCCCTGCCAACTCCCTTCCTGGAAAGGAGTTCTCTTGCCTTGGGGGGGAGTAGTGGTCTGGGTAAAGAAATTGCAGCATATAGCTGGCTCACCACTCTTCACTGGCAAGCCACACAGAGAGCCTTCCTGCACAGCAGCTCCCATACCCCTCCATGCAGTCGTTCGGGCTATGAGATTTTTTAAAATGCCTTTATTACAGGGATTATCATAAGTAGGTTAAATCGTCATTGGCAATGCCAGCTACCCCGAGGAGAAAAAAATAGTGACTTAGAGACTGGTGATTTCAAGCAGCTGCCCACCTTCCCTCCCAACCCAATGCAGATGCCTCTTGGCTATGATCTGCAATGCACAAAAAAAGCCTTATAAATAACCACTATTGTTCCAAGATTGCCATCTCTGCCTCTCACTCCTTCACACTCTCCCTAAGGCAAATTCTGAGGCCCCCATTTGTGCTCAGGAGGAGAGGAGGGCTGCTCAAATCTTCCCTTTCTGCTGTGCATTCCCTTTGCCTTTCCCTTGGTACTGCTGCAGCAGAGACACCAAGCTGTGCTCTCCCCCCTTCCAAAGTGCACCTTGTGCAAAATGTGAGGGGGAGCTCAGCTCTGTGTGTCTTTGCCGGCTTCACTCCTGCATAAAGAACAGCTGCCCCCTTTTATTTATGCATATTGGTTTCACATCTGGATTGATTCATCTCCATGTTCCTGAACATCCCTCAGTGAAAAAGTATTTTACCATTCAGGGAAGCGTGCACCCAGACAGGGTTTGTAAATAAGGACTGAGAGCCTCAGCTCTGCAGGACTTCAGATGTGCACAGAGCCGCTCAGCTCAGCTGGACTCCCAGCACCCAGAGGTTTTGACAGCCAGCTGACTTGAGAGCGAGCTCAGAGGGAGAATTTAGTGTATTCACCCTCAACACCCCATCCCAGATTAATTGACTGTGAGAGATTAGGCTGGAGAAACACCCCCGGTTACAGATGGTTCCCTCTCTAGACAATACACCCAGTCAGCCCCCCTTCCAGATTAACTTCATCCCTACTGGCCTGAGGGGCTTAACAAAGACAGAGCCCCTGATTTTCTGCTTCCCCCTGCACGGGGAGAAGGGGCGAAGGCACGGAGCACACAGGCACTCACCTGAGCGGGGCACTGGAGGGCAGAGGACTTTCTCCCAGCCTGGTTTCTCTGATGGGGAAACTTCAGTGCCAGGGGGTATTTTCCAAGAAGGATTTCTAAAGAAGGGAAGCAGAGAATGCCCTGGAGCTGGTTTATGGTAGTTTTCACACTTACCAGCTGTTTGCACATGAAATTGTTTCACGCGATTAGGCAGGTAACAGCACCTTTAAGCCCTGTGTCAAATACTATTATGCAATAAAATAAAAGCCTGAAGGAAATCGTCTTGACACACACCCTGATTTACACCCTGCACCGTGAAGATAATTGCATTTCAGTTTGATATATAAAAGGCAGCATAGGAAGCTTGTGAAGAAGGTGAAGCTTTCTGCAGTATCTGCTAAGTCAGAAGGGTCTTGTTATCCATTGTTTTACAGGAATTGAACAAACATTGGTACAGAGGAGGACTAACAGGGGTGATCTCTAGGGTGGCTGTGAGGAGGGCTGGGAACCGGGCTGACTGGAGAAGACAGCTCTTGCTGAATGGGTAGCAGGGAGGGTGACCAGTATGATCTTTTTCTTTTTTTTTTTTGCCAAAAAGCTCATGCCATGCGTACAAGACCAGCACTGTTTTTTCCTTTTTTCCTTCTCTTGCTTGGATGTTGGTGAGACATCCTTTCAGGGAGTGAAAAAGAGCAGAAAAGCCTGAGGCAACCAGAAATCTGTCCTCACCTCCTTTCCTGGTAGAGAAGTTGTGGTCTCAAAGTGCAGCTCTGTGGTCTCTAAGCAGAGAGGAGCAGTATGTTACGGGGACCATCAGAGACTGAAGTGAGCTGGGCAGGATATGGAGCACTTCATTGCTCTGTGGTTCATAACCCTTCAGCCCCGGCAGCCCCTGCAATTCATCACTTAACGCAAAGGAATATGTATTAGAAATGACAGGCAGATTACACTGGGCAGAGCCAAACCTCCTTCATTTGGGTCTGGAATTGGTTTTAGGCTGCAGGGGACCTTGACAGTGATAAATAGTTGGCGTGGCAGCCACTGCTGCCTGCACTCACCGCTCATGGAGTGGAGTGGGTATTTCATTAACGTTATTTTATTAACTTCCCGGTGACGAGAGGCATCAGCCATTATGTTGCATTTTGACTGGAGAGAGCACAGGACAAGCCAGAGATGCAACTGAAGGTTCACAAGGTGGCTCCTCCAGGCTGCTTTTGCTGCCACATACCCAAGAAAGCAAGAGTGGGATTTGGGAGAGACAGTTTGGAGGGGACATCAGTGCTGGGGAAGATTGAAGCAAGAGAGTATTTGTAGGGAGGAGAAGCAAAACCAAAGCTGGGATTGTCCCAGAGGCTGGGGCTGCACTAGCAGCTCTATGGCCTTTGCAAATAAAGCCTGGGGTGGCTTTAAAGACTCAGGATGGGGACAGTGGGACAGAGAGGTGCTGATAGTGACTAATGAGAGCTGAGGAGAGCAGACTGAAAGCTGGGATTAGCTGGATGTTGCAGCATTGAATTGAGTTCTGTTCCGCTCTCACATTTTTGCCTTTTCACTTGTATGAGCATAGGCAAAATAAGCTCTGTGATTAGAAAAAAGAAGAGAAGAGAAAGAAATTAATTACTCATAAGAAACTTTTAAGATCATGGGTTAGATGCTACCCTCTTAAAAGTCTCCAAATCCCCATGAAAAGCCAGGTCCGTGCAATGCACTTTACATACTAACAGAGTCTAATTCCCTGTCTGATAAAAGCAGAAGGAAAGATAAAAAAGCCTGAAGGCAAATAGGATTAATTGTGTGTCAGAGGTGCCTAATTAGAAAGAATGATGGACTGGAAGGCAACACACAGGAGGCAGGAGCCAGCCCAGGCTGATGTTAACGGCCTCTTCTGTGGATCCAGCAGCATCAGCTATAAGCAATGTGAATGCTCTAGCACCAGTGAGCTCCCTTTTTCTGGTCTGTCCTTTCACCCAAGGAGCTGTGAAGCCCTTCTCTGGTAACTCTCATGTGTCAGTGTGACCCTGGGAAGATTTCACCCATCCACATGCTTATTTACTCCATCTACCTTTCCCCTGAAAAATCAATGTGTTCAAGAACTCTTGTTCCTTCTTCCATTTCCCTCCTCATTTCAGTGTCTGTCCTTCCTGCAACTATTTTGAGCATGGGGAATTTCTGAGCCCAATATTTCTCTTCACTCTTGTGATGGGTTAGCCCATCTTCTTTATGAAGAAAAGAAAAAAAAATTAACTCTCTTTCTACTTAACCCAGGACAGCTCTCCACGCCAGGGGCCCTCTGAGTCCCTGGCCTCCTCTGAAGACACAGAGTTGGCTTTATTAGACTTGCCCCATGCCAGTAGGGAAGCCAAGCCTCTCAGAAGGACTCACAGTCCATGAGCAGGCAATAGACATGGGGAGAAGAGCCTTTTACCCCAGGATTCTTCTTCCAGTGTGGATGAGGCCAGTGCTGCAGAAGGCCCTTGTTCTCTTGCTGGCTCCAGTGCTCTACCTATACAAGTCCTGCTGGCCCAAGAGAAAAGGAGGAGTCCAGTTGATGACAGTCATCAGGGATATCAATAGCTGGCTGGACCAGAGATACCTCTTGGCAGTGTCCCATGGCCCATTAGGAGAGATGCTGCCCAGAGAGAGAGTATGGGTTGCCATAGTGAATGGAAATGAATTGCCAGCAGTGTTGTGCTGGAATTTTCCATAAAGGAGAGCAGCTGGAGGGAATCTGGTTATTACATGTGATGGGCAGGTTCCAGTCTCTTCTCTTGCTTGAGGGCTCAGAGAGCGTGAGTGGCGCTAATTTCATTTCACCTAAAGCGTTCAGTGAATCCTTTTCACCATGTAAAATCCATTGCAGTTTTCTCATTAATCCTCCAAAGTACAGACACTTACTCCAGGCCTAATCCCACTCTGCTATTGTGTTTCTCTACTGCAGCCTTCCCTCATCAGCTTAACAAATTCCCTCTCTTTCAATAGAATATCCAAAGCTGAGCATGCTGTGCATTAAACTGAAACCGTCTCCCAAGGGCTGCTGCACCTTCTTCATCAGCAGCCTCATTTCCCAGCCTGGACAGGGAACAATCCTGAAAGCAGACAGGAGAGGCAGAGGTCATGAGCTGTGACATTAAAAAATTGCTTCTCTGAGCCTGTGTCAGGTGAGACAAAAATGTATCATGTCCCAGGCAAATTAGAATTGATCACAGCTTGGTTTGCGGCTGAGATTTTTTTTTTTTTTTCCCTTTGTCTCTCATCTGGAGCTTGTTCTAACTCAGGTGGGGAAATATACCCAGAGTCCGTGCTGGTGCTAAGGCGCTGAATGTAATTAAAGACTTTGTCAAAGGGCTTTGTTTCAGAGGCTCAGCTCCGACTGCCAGCAGACCCTCCATCATCCATCAATTTTAAGCAGGTCCTTTCTATGCATAGGTACTGCAGCCCAAAGTGAGCGATGTGCTGAGGACCTCTTAAACCCCCGGCAACTGGCTCTCAGCCCTTCTGCTCTCATTAGGCTGGCTGTGACCTCAGCCCACTGCTCCTCTTGGGAAAGTTCCTCCAAGGACTTTCTTCTAACTCGGGTGCCCGGTTTCTTTCTTCTGTGTTCATTTTGCTTTCCTTTCCTCTTTCCACACAGAGGCGAGACTCCAGGTTCCTCCTTTATCTTGGCTATTGATTCAGGGTTAAGCTATTTCTTTCCCACTGTGCATTATTTTCTCACCTCTGAAACGGAGCATGCCTCCCCTTCCGTTTGCTTGGAGGTCCTGACGGAAGCGCTGGAAGACGGCTATATCAATATTTTCATCTCCAACTGCTTACGCTGTGTTCACCCATGTAATTTGAACAGCTGTTTCCTTAATTTACACCATGAAATCGTGTTTGTTTCTCCTATCCAGATTGTGGCTCCCTGCCTCCAGTGTGGCACCCGTGAGCCGTGGCAGAGATGTGTTCCTTTAGCTCTTAGGCAATTCCCCAGGTGGGGTGGTTAGCACACAAAGGATTTCAAGCCAGGAAGAGCTAAAAATCTCCCTGACCTGGCCTCTGTCAGGTTCTAGGCCATGAAGGGCCTTCTCGTGACTATTCAGCTGAAGACCAACTAAATGATGCAGTTGCAACTTGCCACTTCCCAGCTCTTCAGTTACCGACAGCCCATTCAGAACTCACTGGGGACCTGAGGTGACCTCCCCAGCTCAATCTTCCTATTCTACCTGTCCCTGCTTAAGCCCTCAGGATGCACCTAACACCTAAATAAGTTTCGGAGATTCATCTGGCCTTAGACCACTTGTCAGTACTATGGGCTAATGCCATTTGCTGTGTTTCCATTTCTAAAGCATGATTCCCACGTAAATGTTTCATTTGCTTCTGAAATTACTTTGATCTCTTCTGAATTTTTTATCTCTTTTTATTACATTCTGGGATCGTAATCCTGCTTTATGTCCTGGTAGCTTTTGGATAGGCCAAATGCTTGCATGCGTTTGTTTTTCAGTCTGGCATTTTCACCGTGCAATTGCTACATGAGCACACTTCTGAGAGAAAGATTCACAGTGGAAATTAAACACAAAAGACTAAATGCTCCTGTTGAGCGATGAGCTGTTGTGTTGTTTTGTTAAATTTTTAAGAGTATTTGGATGGAAATAGTCCCTTTTTTGGTTCGGTTTTTACAAATCTCCTCTCAGGAACCATAGCAGCCTTCTGGACTGTGCAGGAAAGACTTGTCTGGTTTAATAAAAGTGAGAAGGGGGAAACAAAATGAACCCAAAAACAGCTATATCCCTGAAATTAACAGCATCACAGGCATGCTAGTAAGACTAACTTGGGAAATGATGGTGTGACATGCACAGAAATGGGGCTTTTTATCTCATCAGACATGCTCCAAGGATGACGCTGGGTAGAAAGTCGGTGGCCTTACTCCAGTCAAACACTGGTGTGATCCCTTTTGCAGAGTCAACACAGCCCTGAAGTGCAGGATTCATGCGATGGAGGGAAATGGGCATCGTTGGTGTGAGGCTATAGCCAGGAAAAGAAATGTAAGGAGCAAAAGGGCTGGGAAGGAAGTGTGGGTGAAACGAGGGTTGGAGAGGTGAATGTGGTGCAGAAGGGAGAACTCATGTGTTTGGTGTATTTTGCGTGCCTGTGCTGTGAGAGAACGAGATCTTGTTTTCTACCTTTACTACATTCTGATTTGTAAAGCAAGCTCACCCAGCCGAGAGGATTGCTCTACTGCTAGCTTCGGAAAAAAAGAAAAAAACAAGATCTGTCCATAAAGGACCAGTCTGAAATTCCCAGCGTTAACTTACTAGTGCCTCAGGTCTCACATCTGTGTTTTCTTTTCCATTACTGAACCACTTCTGCTCCCTTAGATTCAGGAGGGGATTTAACCTGCACATGCAGGATTACTTGGTGAAAGGCCAGCTGAGGTGCCTAGTCTATACATATGCATATGATCTTGAATGGGTGCTGAATTTATACAGCCAGCCTCTGATCAGATGGCCCTGAGGCATTACTCAAACATAAAGCACAGGACAGACCTAGGGACTCCTGAAAGCACAGGCTCAGCGCGATCAAACCCGTCTGTCCCTCTTACACTTCAATCCTGTCTTCCTGCAGATCTTTCAAAAGGAAGTACAGCCAACAAGACAATCATGTCCTTAGACAGACAAAGCAGCCGCTGGTGCTATCTGCAAACGAAGCATTTGGTGCTGCTTGCAGCATTTAAAGAGAAATCCCTCTTCCCCAGCCCTAGCTCCTGTCCACCAGCTCTCACCGCTGGCAGTGGGGGGGTCAATGACAGCCCCCTGCTTTGGCTTCACCTCCTTCCCTATCATTGCAGCACGTGGAACGTTTCTGCTGCGTCTTTGTCTGACTTACAGGGTTATGGCTGTTGTTAGGTTTGGATATTTGTATAGACTTCTCCACTTACAATATACAAGCATGCATACACACGCAGCCCTTTTGCTTTAATTTAGTTCTGTCCTTCCCTGCACCCCTTCAAGTGACTTCTAATGAATGACTGCGTAAATGCATTCAGATAGTGCTGTAATGGAGAAAAATTCAGTGTCTAATGAAGAGATTGTTCGTACCTTGAGACTGTAAAGATGAATGATGGCGACTACAGTTTAAAAACTCCTTTTAGTTTAAAATATTGCTCCTTGGCAAGGAAAAAAAGAAAGCACAAAATAAAAAAAAACCCAAATCCTGTATAGTTTTTACCAGGAAGGAGCTGCATGCACACAGAACAGAATTGTCGCAGCCAAAATTGAATCATACATCATAGACTAACACCAGGCAGATAATAGCACACCAGTTCTGATCAGGGAGTGATTATTGCTCCGTGCTCCATGCACTGAGGTGCAGAGAACTGACTTCGGTGTGATTTTCTTTAACTGAACTGACCTTTTGAGGTTGAAATTAAGAATGCGATCACACTGGCTGGTAAGATGAGATGCCAACTTGAAGGAAAATTCATTAAGAAAGTCAGTACTTCCTCTGTCATGCTTATGTTTTCTGTTTGAAATGGGATTGTCTCTTTACACATTGTAGATATATGTGCTTGTTAAAGGAAAAAAAAAAAAAAGGCTCTTGTCTTCCTGGCCTGTTACTGACAGATATCAAATTATCTCAAAATTGTCTTTCACCTGATGGTAATCTGTGGTCAAATGAGTTATCAGATTTCAGACTCCAGCAGAAATAGGAAGCAGAGTGGAGGGAATTACGATGAGATAATTTAGTTTAGTATCAGTCTGCTGTCCCTCGGCTTATCTGACATGATTCTCAAGCACCCATCACCTCCTGCGCAGTTCCAGTTTGTGTGTGTTTGTTTTGCCAACGCAGGAGAAGAGTTGTTCATCCAGAACTAAATCTGGGCTGCTATGAGTGATCTGGGAGCAGAGGGGCACGACAGGGGATGCATTTGCAGGCAAGGCACAAGGACTGTTAGCACTATGTCCAGTGGCCAGGAACGTGTAAGGAGTGCTCATCCTTCTGGCCAGTCTTGCTTAGCTGCATAGGTCCTTCGGAGAGGATATAAACTTCAGCAGACACCAGTGGACATCTGCTCAATCCATCTGCTCTGTTATACCCCGCTGGTCGTTAGCTCCATTTCCCACAGCACCACTCATGCTCTTTGCTTTGTTTTGCTCTGACTGTACTTGTAAACACATTCATGCTTCTCAGACTCAGAAAGGCACCATCATCAAATGCTCTGGCACTGGAGGTTTAGGCTGGAACAGGGGAGATGCAAAGGCAGGTCCATGCACCTACAATGGGC
The DNA here is from genome assembly GCA_013400615.1 of Syrrhaptes paradoxus. Taxonomy (NCBI): domain Eukaryota; kingdom Metazoa; phylum Chordata; class Aves; order Pterocliformes; family Pteroclidae; genus Syrrhaptes; species Syrrhaptes paradoxus. Next base: position 110,821 of record VZTO01000679.1, on the reverse strand, counting down.
TTACATGGCATCATCAATCAGCCCATTTGGCTGGGCTCAAAACTCTTCCCTTCTCCCAACATTTTGCCTAGTCAGGCCATAGGAGTTTCAGAACATGGACACATCCTACCTGGTACAGCACCCAGCCAGCCAGGACCTGCAGAGACTGTCACAGTACAAAGAAAAAACTCAACAACTAAATTCTGTTAAAATTCTAAAGAGCTGTGGGCACACCTCTCCTCCTCCCTCCACCCCTTGAGCCCAATGCTCAATCTCTTCAGTGTCAGGCTAGATTTGCTGTTAATACCCAGCTTTAACTGCAACTTTTCACCTAAAGGACAACTATTTAATTTTTTTTGGCATGACCTAGGCGTAGTTTAGGACAGTGAGTTGGATGAACCCCAGGCTTGACCAAATTTGGCAATTCCTATGTGCCTATTATTACCATTTCCCTACTGGAGAACAAGCTCCCAGCTGAGAAAGGCATTTAGTGGTTAAAGGAGCACTGCGGGGGCACAGCTCAACAGAATGCGACAGGAGCACATCGCAAGTACCAGGAGGTCTCCAGAGCAGGGGGATTCAGTGGAGAGGGAAGCTCAGATTTCATCCTTGTCTAGAAGTTCGCACGCTATGTGGTATGTCGTGTGCATCAGCCTGCATCTAGTGGAGAAAGCTAAGCCTGACTGCATCTTCCTTCAGTGCAAATGGAAATCTCCAGTCGTTCCCCAGAAGCCAACGAGCAGGAGCAAACGGAGAGTCTGACCCAGAGTATCCTGTGCCAGCAGGTTTGAGATGGAGTGTGCTGGGCTGCAGCTGGCCTGTGTGGCTGAATCTGCCCTTTCCTCTGCCCATCCTGATATCGATAAGGCTTCAGCCTCTGGCGTTAGTCCGCCAGTCAATACTCTAAGGGAAGAAATCAAATTGACCAGGATTTTTCAAAGGTTTGGGGGTGTATGGCATGTCACTGCCTTGGGCTGAGCAGCTACCCAAGATGGGTTCGAAGGAGCGAACAAACAATACAACAAGGAAAGTCATGCACAGATGAATCCCCTGCCACTAAGGCAACAGCAACTCAAACTTTCACCTTTCATGACTAAGACAGCACATTAAAATTAATTGAATGAGCCCCAACTTTCATGAAAAGGATGTTCTATGGCGGTTGATCTGAATCCTTTCTTCCCTCAAAGATGCTTTTGTGTCATTAATTCAGACTCGTGCTGCATATACTCTTTCTTTTCAAGCACAATGAGACACACAAGATGCAGGATCTGCCACAGTTTGTTATTGAGTCTGTAATATGCAATTGTGGGAATGATTATAATATCACACTGGATTTCATCTGTCCCCGCACATTCAAACGTGCAAGCTGAAATGAACAGTGACAGGAAAATGTTCTTGTTTGCACACAAATACTTTAATAACTAGCAATTTCAGAAAGAAAAAAGTAGCAGGGAAAAAAAAGTTGAAGGACAAAGAACTCACACATTAAATTCTACAGTGAGGTTACCTCTTAAAAACAATATCATTAAGACTTTCAATGTGCCCTGAAGAGTGGTAAATGCAACCAAAAGGGTTAATTCTCCCCCTAAATCTCTCATCCAACAGCTACTACTTTGCATGCCTTTTAAGGCATCCGGGAAATTATATTAATTTCTCTAATGTGTGCAATGCCATAAGTTCTTTTTTTAATTATGATGATCAAAATATTGCTTAAAATTAAAGGCAGCTGCATTTGTTTCTGACGGATACCATAATTGCAATTGTAAATTGGGAAATGTAATGTTTCCTGGTGCTGCTGTGAGTAATGGTTCTGAACTCATTATAGATAGGTAGATATAAATAAACCAAGAGATCTGTGAAAATAGAGAAAAAGCAAGTTAAAAGGGTAATTAGCAGAGTGAATAGGAACAGAAGAATCCAGTGATTTAAAAAAAAATTCTGTGGAGGGCTATGACTGTATTAATATCATTTTGTAAAAAAAAAATAAAAAAAAAGAAGAAAATTATTCTCCAAAAAGGGAGGAAAAAACCCCCAAACAGAAAAATAATTCATTTGAATTCTAGATTTACCATTAAATTTCTTTGCTGTCTTTTATATCCTGCAGAGAAATGAATTCTTCACTATGAGATACTCAAATGCGAGTGCCACAGATGAAGTCCTGTTCCTTTTCGTTTTTCCTGCCCTTGAGCTTGACTTGGAGCAACGCTTACATGTTCCGCTGACTGCCCTGCTTTTCCCTGGGGATCAGCAGGTGAAGAGTGAGCGGTCCTGCGGCTCTGTCACTGCTGGTAATGAAAAGACAAGTCAGATCTCAGGCTGGCAGAGGATCAGCTGCCTCTTTTCACCTCCCGCTGCTGCAGAGGGAATGAGAAGCCAGGCTTGGGACCCTTGCCCCAGGGCTGTGCCTTACCCCAGATGCTGTTACCCCCTGAGAGAGGGATGGAGTGGCTTTATGCCCAGGAAACATTTCTATTCCATACAGCTATGGAAGAGCTGAAAGTATTCAGAAAAGCCCTGAAACACCCAGCAAGGTGCAGGTGAGATCTTTTTGTGTAACTGAATGCCCTCCCAGAACACAATCCAATTCAGAACGGGTGTAAATCCAGAGGAATACACTATACATCAGTTCAAGCAATGGGGTAGAAAACAGAGTATCAGAGACACTTGTAAGAGGTGTGGCTTGTATTTGCCCTAGTCAACACCCATGTATTTAGACTGGAGAGGAAAGAGACAAAAAAGGTAAAACTAATCTTAATTTTAAAGTCTCAGGTGCTTTTTTTTTATTTTTTTAGGAAAAGAAAAATAAAGGTTTTCTGGTTCTGAGGCCCTGACGACTGGAAAATGGCCAGCTTAACAGCGTCATTTATCAGGAGACCCTGAGATATAACAAGCAATCACACTCCAGCTGGTTTATCATCAATAAGCAGAGATGGAATATTAGCAACAATTTTGTAGGTTTTAGAAGGTGAACAGTGAAAAAAGAGCAGCTGCAAATTGGAGACCTCAGCCTGGATTTCCTAGTCTGCTAAACTCCCTTGTTCAACAGCTTCGGGTGGTGTCGCCGTGTGACTCCATCACAAGAGCCATACTGGAAATTGCGGACTGAACCGGTGACTCATTGAGTAGATAAACAGATGGAACTGGGAAAGCAGTCAACAGCTGTACGAGCCCCTGGAACATCCCCAGACGGAAAGAAGCTATCACTGGACCAGCTGACCATGGAGCTGGAATTGTTCCTAGCACAGGCAGAATGAGCAGGACGCAGAGATCAAACACTGTTGTGAAGATACTTCCTAGAGATAAAATTAGAGGCATAGAAAAATGCAAAAAAACTGTGGAGGTCTGATGCTCTGGGACAGACCAAACTTGGCTTTTATTGTTATGCCCACAAAATTTGCAAGCACAAGTGGAGATGAAATCATTTAACATCTGCTGAAGAAATACATGTTCTTGCATGTGTAAGAAGACACTTTGACCTTAATTGGAGCAAAACCAGCCACCATCCACCTGCTAGAACCTCCAGGCAAAGTTCCAAGAAAAGCCAATCCACCCCATGAAGCTGATTATGAAGAAACACTTTCCCTCTACTGGGGGCAGAGGGAGAAGCCTAGAGACTTCTCAGGGTTTATTATAGAAGTGGGGATTATTATTTTCCTTCTTAAGCTCATAGAACCACCTCCTGAAAGGATCTTTTGGCAGCCAGAAATAAACATAACAAGGACACTGACCGATTGAAGAGCCCTTGTGGATTCTATAAACAGTATTGATTTTTACATTCACAAAGAAATGAATTAGATGCCAGTTGTATATGAACTGAGCTGTTGTCTCTTGAACAGTGTGTCTCACTACCTGCGTGAATAGAAGCAGCTCTGCAAAACACTGGGTGCCCTCAAGGGAAAAGAATGGTTGGGGAGGGAGGGAGTACAGATGTGGGATTAAAAAGGTTGTCTCCAGTGTAGTCCTCTGCTATTGTCGGTAAGCACCTTAGGGAAAGCCATTTCTCAACTAATCAGGCTGCTGTATAAAAGCAAAGGGAAACAGATTTAAACCCCATGATCACCATGGTGTTGACATCCATGGTTACAGACTAGCCTCAGGCCTCCTAGCTAAAGGGGACCAGAAGAGAGAGACAATGGTGGATACCAAGTGATAGTGTGAAACTGGAGTCCCCTCTGCTCCACAGGACTTGTCACTTGCACAAACCCCTCTATATTTATTCTTGTGCTTGACCAACGACAAAATAGACATGTAGGCATTGAGCATCACTGTCATCTCTGTGCCTGTCACAATGACCTTTTCCTTCCACAGCTTCAAAACTGCCATTTGGGACAGCCATCCACCTCTGGGAGTCAGAGGGATGCCGAGGTCCCTGGGAATGGACAGGGTACCAGTGCTGTGTCCCCTCATGTGCTGGCCACCTTTGACAAGGGCAGACCAAAGAGCCATGACAAAGGACATGACCCCACGTCATGAAGCTCTATCTCCTGCTCTAATCTTCATCATCACCATCATAAAGAAGAGCTCAGGCACTGAAGCTGGGGTTGATTTTATCTTCTGCAGGCCGGTAATGACTCTGAACCCTCTGTCTAACATCACTCAGCATGACTGCTTAATTACAGTAATTAGGGAGCAGGGTAGAAACCTGTGCACTGTACTCAGGAAATGGCTTTTCTGTCAGTCAGGGCTGTTAGGAGGTCAGCCTGCCTGTCACTTCCATCTCCTGTGGCAGCCTCTGCTCGAGTCTGGGAGCTTGGGAGGGCTGTCTGAAACATGCTGGGCTGGACCGCCTGTCCCGTGCAGCTTCTTGTCTTTCTTCCTTCCCTCCCAGGACTGCTTTCACCCTCCAAGATCAGGCCCAGTGACAGACCACTCCAGGCTATGCTTTAGAGGCAGACAAGGACCATGCTTGTTCGTTCGAGAGGTGTCCCTGGGAGAGGTGGTGACAGCGAGGGCTCCTCTCCTGCTGTCCCCCCCGTGACAGTGGAAGCGCTCATCATGGCTTTGCCTCTGAGTCACAGGGGAGTCTAGGTGGGACTGCACAGCTGGCTTAGCCCTCTGCCCAAGGACAGGCATATGGAGAACTGACACAGAGGAGATACCATGGGGATACCATTGCTCTCACCCCAAATGCATAAGCCGGTCCATGGCTTCCCAGGCCATGGCATGTTAAGGGGGTGATTAGAGCTTGCACTCAAAGTAGGTGTGATGCCTTTCTGGAAAAGCATCTCATTCCTGACAACGTCCAGCCATGTAACCAGGTTGCCTTAGGTCAGGCAGCGTAAATCCTCTCTGTTCTGTGCTATGAGTGGCTTCTGCAGGCTAGTACAAAGTCCTGATCCACCCTGGCACATAGCCCACCTTGGCTGTTCTCACTCTGCTAGTCACACCTGATCTTCCCTGGCCCGTAACAAAACGCATTTCGCACTGGGCCAGCACCAGGGGTGTTGACCTTTCCAGTCCTCCTGTGGTTCAGAAACACCTTTCCCNTCTGGAAAAGCATCTCATTCCTGATGATGTCCAGCCATGTAACCAGGTGTTCAGAAACACCTTCCCTGCCTGGTGTGATACCCCTGTACGAGCACACGCGACTGTGTTCACACTTCGATAGGCAATACTGAGCGTGGCCAAGGGACATGGATCAGAACCTGCCCCCAGCCAGGACAGAAGTAATCCTAGCTCCACGCTACTGCGCTGAGGAAGAACTCTGGCTCTAAGTTAATGAACCATAAATTCCAGCTTAATGAGTTTTATACTGAGGAGAATAATTAATGTAATTAGTACTGATATGAAAATGATGGTACTCGAGCCTGGAGTACAAGGGGGAGGGGAAGATCTGGGGGTGGGAGGATGTTTGGAGAAAGCTCATTCTGTCTATGGTGCTGTTCACCCAGAGGAACAGGGCTGGATGCATTCTTGGCAGGCTTGAAAACCTCACCTCCCATCTGCCATAAAGGGAAAGAAAATAGAGCATGACAGTATGGCAAAGAAGAGACCAGCCATCCCTGTTTGCAGCAGAGACGTGGAATCTTTAATGCAGCTCTTTCTCGTGCTGTCCTTTAATTTGCAGCTCCCCCACTCCACTCCATATTTGTGGTGTATATATATATATATATACACACACACATATATATTTTCCCCGGAAAAGCTCTTTAAAAAGGTGACTAGCTCCAAAGATAAAACAACAGCTCTTTAGCTATATAAGTATTCTGATGTTTTATATATTTAGATCAGTCCAAAAGGAAGTAATACCAATATTTTAATTTTATACTTACATATTCACACATAAATTTCTATATACGCATAAAGTGACCCAGCAGGAGGTACTCTGTGCTGTGAGGCACAGATCATAGTACATTCAGCACTGGAGAAAGAGACCTCAGAACTCAGTGCTGACCCTGCTTGCACATCTGGGGAAATAAAAAAAAAAAAAAAAAAAAAGGAGTAATTGATGTGTTTTGCAGCACCTCTGTTTGAGCAGGCATCTTTTCCACCTTACCTGTGCAGAGTGTCTCCAAGACTAGCTGGGTGTTTGTGCCTTTTCAACTGGGATGAGCAAAGCTCTAGCTGGGCACTGGTGGGAGCCAATGGCACCTGTGTTATAAGCTGCCATGCAGGAGGTAAATCCAGATTCTTTTCCCCTGCTCAGAAAGTAAATACAGTCCTGGGGGGAGATGCCAGGTTCCAGAAATACAGGATAAACTTGTCTGGTTTTGTGCAAAGCGAGGATAGCATTGCCAGCAGTGTGCTTTCACCATCCTGTGCTAGTGCTTGGATCTATGTGCTCTCCTGGGCCATGCAGCCCCTGAGGATAAGTTGTGGTTCTCCTTGATCCATTCTGAGAAAAAAGCGAGAGAAACTGGAGTTCTCAGCAACACGTGCCACTGTCATGACAGTTTATCTCATGCAATCCAATAAACACCTGCCCACAAATGAACAGCTTTGGCTACTGCTAATGCAGGCTCCATTCAACCCACTGACTGCAAGATACTGACCCTTCTGCCCTTCCTTCGTGACCCCCCGCCCAGCCCTCTGCCGTTTGCTAGCCCAGATCTGGGGCTAAATTGTTCCAAGAGGTCTTCATCCAGATGCAGAGGCTCTATCCTTGTGCAGTGGAGCTTTTTTTATTAAAAAAATATCCTGGGGATTTTTCATTCTCAGAGTTAGTGGCTTGTGCTAAAAATTCTCTAATGGTGTATTGATCAAATCTGTCTGATAAGGCACCTCTTAGGTAAGCACAAGCTTCACGTTCAGCTGGACTGGACTCACGCCCCGTTCCCCGGTGAGTGCATGCGTGCTCGCACACGCACACGCCAACCTGTCTGTCTGTCTGTCTGTAGCTCCTCTGCCCGCTGCGGGATGACGGCATGCTCACCAGGGCAGGCAGGTGTGACAGCAGGGGTCTGCCAGTTAATCTAGTCCTGAGGACTCCTTTCACAGAGAGTCAGAGCCCAGCCAGCAGCTCCTGGGGCTCAGGGTGAAGGCAGGAGTGTGAGTACATATGTGTAGATTTTGGGGTGTGAATGTGCAAGGGGTGATGGATGTAGTGAACAGCTCAGGAAGAAGTCAGCCCCGGGAGAAAGGAAGAGATCAAGCATCTCACACAAGTTTCACAGCTATGAGACAAGTTGTTATAACTCTTCAGTTCACTTTTATTTAAGTTCCTTAATCAGTCTTTTCCATCTGCAAGAGCTCTTGAGTCAGTGCCACCAACATATGGAATAGAAATTGTGACATTTCACCCCAGAACAGGAAGAATGGCTTCATGGCTTACACGAGTAAGATGCAGAAATAAAGCAGCAGTTCCTCCCATCTCCTGCTAGCCCACTGGATGCATGATCACACTCTGCCGGTTTCCTCTTCAGCTGGTTCTGCAATCTACCCCCAACAATGTTACTGGATGGCTCTCTTCCTAGACAAAAAGGATCTTTTAAAATGAGCGTGCAGAGGGCAGGAGGGGAACACCTCTCATTAGCATTGCTGCAGCAGGATGTCTGTGCCTGTGAGCTCACCACAGACCTGGGGAGCCTTAGCATGGAGCAAAGCCAGTGTTAAACCCATGGAAACGGGTGCAGCAGGGTTTGGAAAGAGCCATTAGGCAAATGTTGTGCAACTCTATGGAAAGGGAGGGAGGAATAAGAGCCCAGCATCAGAACTATTTCTAAATGCAGCTTTATGAAACCGAAACAAGGGACTTGAAGCTCACTGTCTCTCTCTACAGGGGTTTTCCCCCTTTTCCTGGGGTGCAAAGGAATTTTGTGGTGTGTGGAGACTCTCTTTGGCCATTTTTTTGAGACCAGCCCAGTTCTTAAGGAGAAGAGGAAATGCTAAGAGGCAAAGAGAGCCAAGACATTCCTAAGCTTAATATATGTGCAGGTATAAGTCAAACTACTGCTTTGAATTTAGGCTCTTCTTGCTTTTTCCCTTTCTAAGGAGGATTGAAATCCTTTTGCTTTGCTGAAAAGCACAGTAAAACCCTTTGTGGCAGTCTTCTGTGGGCAGCTCAAGTTCAAAGCTGCACAAGGCAACTAGAGTTTCTCTGTAAGGCTGCCTTGTGTATCTCTACCTTCCCCTTCCTCATCAAAGCATCTTCCCTCCAGCCGCGGGCAGCAGAGAAAATGACCTGCAACATGTTCTCTGCCTCCTCTAGCAAAAAAAACATTTTGTCTGTCCTCTTTCCTTCTGTATCTGAGGAACTGACCACATTCCACTTCTCATTTAAATCCTTAGATCTGTCGGAAACTGCATCAGGTGAAGGCTCCCAATCAAATCTACTTTAATTGCCGCTATACAGGCAGCATCCTGCTATTACAGGCATGCAAATAAGGAAGCGTGTAATGGACTTCTGGTTGCTTTTTCTCCATGGCCAGTGGTGCTGGGTTGATTCCAGCATGTCAGAGACCCCTGGGTTTTCCAGCACCTCATCACCTTTCCAAACAGAGTGACCAAAGGCAGATTTGGCAGACTCCAAAGCACGGTTCTCTTGCTGGGGTACGTTAGCTGAGGCTTCATTTCAGAGCACACCCCATTTCCAGCTCTGTGCTACCCCAAAGTATGTTGAGAAGAAAACAAGAGAGAGAAATACATTATCTGAATCAAGACACGTAGCACTTGAACTCGTTGGTGTAAGGAAGCGATTGGCTGAATTCTCTGGGGACTGGTAGAGGAAATGTGAATCCAAATGACTCCAAAAAGGGTTCCATCAGTCAAGACCAAAAGTGATGTTTAGTGCTCTAAGGCTACATCTGTATAGTCCTCTGCTCCTCTGGGAATGAGAGCGCTCCTGCACTAGCACATATGAAGGCTGCTATGCCCGTTCGAGGTACTGCCATTTCAGCTTGGCCAAGAAACGCCCCAGTGCCCTGTCATCCACACCTCACCCAGCCAAGCAGAGCTGGTCACCTACCTGGTACAACCACCCGTCAGTCTCGTGGGAAACCACCTCCCAGCAGGAAACCACGTCCCCACATTGCGCAGGGATTGCCCACCAGAGACCAAATCTTGTCCTTGTGCCCAGCCACCGTGCTGTCTGAACAAAGTGACAACGTGCATTGGGGAAGCAAGGGAGGAGGGGTGGGAAGAGTCGGTTCCCCAGGGGTGTGTTGTGTGGGCCCAGGGGGATCCGTGCCTGTGGGGTCACCCTCACACCCACCGTGCTATATTGCCTAACTGAAGTATACGCTTCTCTGTTACATACAGATCTATTTATTAGCCTGCAGGGAATCCACGAGGTAGTGTGAACACAGATGTGCTTCTCCGTGGAAGAAGAGGAACAAGCAGGTTGAGTCTGGGGGCTGCTCTAGGTGATGGGAACACAGAAAGTGCCCAGAACAACTCAAGCTGTTTAGAGTCAGATATACAGAAATGAAATGGTTCCTCAGTCCATGGTAGCATCCAACATGGTAGTCATAACTCCTCTTATGGGGAGGCTTTAATCTTGATGGTAATTTCACTTCTTATTTGTACAAGTAGCACTGAAATGTTGTTTGGTGTCTGGGCAGCAGGATAATAGTGTGGTTCCCATCTCTTCCTCCCACATGCACTTTGCTCAAACATCCCCTTGATTTCCAGAGTGATGTTAAGCGTGCAATGTCTGCAGAATGCCAGATACCCAGCCTGAGACAAAGGAAAGTAAATGCCCATTTGCCAGGAAGGCATGCCCCCTTGCTCAGAACTGTCCCAGCTGTCATCTCTTTCATGCCATACCCGGGTGAGACAGATGAAAGTTATCCTTGAAACCAAGCTCTTATACAGTATGCTCATTCCTTTTTCTCCTCTTCCTCTTCTTTGCTTTTATATACATTTAAGTGTATATCTATGTTTATTTTTCTTCTAATACAAGTGAACACAAATGTCATGTGGAGATAAATTCCCTTCTCTAAAACACTTTGTGGTCACAGAAATGTACACATTTGGATTTACACACCCACACACATTCCAATATAAAAAAATGTGTACTCCCAAAACTAAGATGCTCTTTAAAAAGTTAAAAGGCCAGATTCCTCTATTGGATTTTATCCTTCCTTAAGAGCAAGAAGATTACCTGAAATCATGATTTATTCCTTATATTCTGCCTGAGTTCATTTTAAAATTCCAATCAACAGATGCAGGGAAGAGAGGGGGAAAACCTAGTGGGGGGTCATGTTAGGCTTTGAAAAGGACAATTAGAGAGAATGTTTTCCTTTCTAATTTTTTTCCCCTTTGGGTTTCAGGTTATAAGCCAGTTATTTAGAGGGTGCTTTCTCCAAATATGTTGGCTTCAAAATAGGTCCCCATGTCATCTGGATTTAAAAGAGTCAATCCATGAGATTGGGAGTGGGAGCAGGAGAGAAAAAGGACACAAACAAAACCCCTAAAACAAGCTCTTTTCTCTGTTCTTGGGTTGGTTTTGAGCATCTTTCATTATAAGCATTTTATATTTTGGTTCAGCAATCTCTTGGCTATTTAGCTCTTCACAACAGGGGGAAACAAATTTCTTTAAAGGAGAAAAAAACCCCAAACCACACCAGCCTCTGATTTGAGCACAGGTTGTGCTGTAAAGCTTCACACAAGCTGGAACAAGGGCTGTGAAGAATCCACACCCAGCTAGTCTGGTGCAGACAGTGTAGAGATTGACAGAAGGGGACCTACGGACATTTGATCAGGTTGGGCACATCCCATCCAACACAGGGCAGCTGTCACCCACACACACACGCACACACAGCTTGATACAGGATGGCCAAGAGGAGAAAAGAAAGATGAAGGAGACATGGGCAAAGGCAGAGTGTTGTTCCCTTGAGCGTTAGCAAGCCAGGCAGATAGTTAACCTAATCATGTCAATTACAATTGCACCAAAATTTGAAAATCAATAAATAAAATAAGCAATGTCAAATAGGGGTATCTAAAAGGCCTTGGTTGTTGAGCAACTGGGTCAGGAGAAGTGACAAACATTAGCTTCTTCGTTTTGCTGTGTTGACACTTTAAACATACTGTTCCTTAGGACAGATGTAAGGAGCCCGGGAACCGGGAGGTGGGCAGCAGAAGGAGATGTCAGAATGATGAGGATAAAGATCCTGTGGGAGATCTGACAAGGGGGTGTAAACATGAGGGATCTTCTCCAGATATCGATCTTCATGTGAGTAACAGCGGGTCAGGTAATCACTCGCATTCGATATCTCTGAGTGACACTTTCCAAAGTTCTGTAAGTAGAGACAAAAGTCAATGGGTGAAAACTCTGGGATCATTGGCCATAAAACATACCACCCTTCAGTTCCCTGCTGAGACACACATATAACAAGTAGGATGGAAAATTAAATAGTTCTTACTGCTTCAGAAAAATAGAAACCCAGGTGATAAATCCTCACATTTCAGATTTTTTGTCTCGCTTCCCAAAATACCCATATTGATGATGAATGAATATGTATAGATTTTGCATGCTTTGCCCCTTGTCTGTAAATGCTTTTCCTCTCTGGATAAAATAAGGAGATGGCCAAGAATAGTTTATTTTCAGTCTTCCTAACTCTTCCACACCTGAGTTTTGCAAAAGCAGTGCTGGTATGCATCATTAATCTAATCCAGCCTCATATTCTTTTATTTAAAGGGCATGTGTCTGACCAGGGACGTTGTGTCTAATGTTTACCTAGTAGATAGAAGTTCATGTGCTAACAGCGCAAAAATCGCAGAGACCCCTTTTCTCCCAGCAAGCTCCATGCAAACAGCAGCAAGAGGAAGACAGAGCCCCCCCTGCCCCTGCTGGGGTCCCTGGGCGGTCTCAGAGAGCAGAGCTTCCCGCAGCCCAGTGCTCAGCTCCCCAGACGGTGGCAGCAGATGGGAAGGATTCCTTCCTCCTCACAGACCCTTTCCTCCAGTTTGAAGCCCCCTGCAAGATGACCCAAGCAGGAGGGACATTGCTTGTGGTCTGTAAAATCAACCCACATTCACAGGCTCTCATCAAGGGCTAATCTCTTCCCTAGGAGAGAGCAAATGCACTGGCAATCACATCTTATGCCTACGGTTTGAACCGGGGCTGGTTGAAGCAAGTAACTTGCCCTTGAGTCCTTCCTTGTTCTCTTTCAAAAAACCAGAAACAGTCTGTTTAGTGGAAAGGACGAGAACCTGACCCTCAGGAGAAAATGCCTGAAGGAACAGAACAATCTACTCTGCTTGTCTGTTGCCAGTTCCCGGATAAATATTTCACCAGGATGTTTAAAAAAATCATATAGAAAACAATGTGTCGACAATAATTTATTGATGGTTCAGACTGCTAGAAGAGGCAACAAGCAAGTGGGCTGCGGAGTCTTAAGGCAATTTCAGGAACAGCTTTGCCAAGAGCAGTGAAGGGCCACTGGAGGATGGAAAGTTTGAACACCAGGAAATGCAGCAATACTAAGGTCAATCTGATTTTTATTTCCCTTTCCCTGGCAAAACTGTATATCCCACAGCTTAAGCCTTTAAAGTCAATGATCTTGACCTGGCCAGAATATTTAGAATGGCTGCACTGGTACCTGAAATTCAGCTGGGCCATTCCCACAGCCATACCTCATGAGGTTTTTGTCTACTTCTGGCTTTTAATTGCAAAGTGAAAAGGTGGAGAGGTGCTGTGCAGCATTATAGCTGTTTAACTGGAGGAACCCCAGCCAGGGGACGTGAGGAAGCTTCACCACCTCTCCCTTAACCCCTGCAATCTCTTCCTAGCTGGTGGGAGCTCCCATTCCCAGGTGGGAGCTATATTTACACAGAAAGTTTAGATCTCTACAGAATTCAAGGCTCAGATTTACACCGGGCAAGCTGCGGACACATATACTTCAAGCCTGGAGACAGTTATCTTCATCCAAATTCTATAGCATAAACGGGGATCCATGCCATAAGCAGGGAACAAAGAACACCTGATTGCTATTCTTCTGATTGCACCAGCTGGTAAAAAGGGATAAAGAAGGGCTAACAGCTAGGGAGAGTGTTAGTCAGCACAGAATGTGTAAAGGTTCTTTTCCTGTATAATCTCTTCTTGGGAAATCTCAAACACTGCAGAACTCCTTTCCAGGCTTGCAAGGGGAAAAAAAATGTATTAGCCCTGCTTTCCTCCTGTTTCATAGAGGTAAGTCATTAAGTGATAGCTTAATTTTCTGGATAAAGCTAACCTGAAAGGGAAGTTGTTTCAATGATGAAATGTAGTAATCCATAGCAGGCAAGAGGGTCTCTCAGCAAGGCTAGCGATCTCTTATCAGTTAAATGGGAGGGTTGGGTTATGTGTGTTTTGAGCATGAACAGAGCAGCATAGGACTTCATATTAATGCGTGCACTTGAAAAGTCTAATAGGAAAGAGATTCTTGGTTAACATAAGTAGGCATCTTGTGTAAATTGAGCTGGTTGTTAGCATCCACCCCTAAGAGAAGAGAAGGGGTTATGAGATACTGTGTTATGGGCTGCCTGTTGACAATATACTGGGTTGGCAAAGCCTGTTTCTTTCTGTCCTCTTTCTTCAGCATGTGAAGGCAGAAGCCACATTGCTCCTGTTTGTTTCCCTGATCTCATTTCTAAGTAGCAAAAGGGAAGAGAACAAAATCAACCTGATGTTTTTTAACATATTTAGCAGCCGCTGCCCTTTGACTTCCTTCCCCAGTCCCACTGTGACTTTTCCCAAATCTAATTTATCTTTAGCAAAGTTTGAAATTAAATTAGGGATAATGAACTAATTAAATTGAACCGGCACACAATTCTGCCACCTTCCCCCACCTGACTTCTCCCACTTGCCTTTGTTTCCAGCATAACTCCATACAATTCTTCATTATCTGGGTTACATCCTCCCCTCTCAGTTTTATTTTCAAGGGCTTGATTAAAGGGGATGTCAGCAATCAATCTGTTTCAGACAGCCTGGCAGATTACATTTAAACAGTCTTTTTTTTTTTTATAGAATTAGAGAGCTTTCAATTCTGCCATGACTTACTCTCAACCCTTTTCCATCCCCTATACGCCTGTCTCCAGCTTTCCTTCTACTTGCAGATCATCTCTTTGGTAAAACCAGGTGTGCTGCAGACAGCTTTCCCTCCAATCTGACCATACTCTGCACTTCTAATCATCCCTAAATAACGAGTTCTTACTGGTCTAAAAGTGGAAAAACTCCTCCTCAGGGTCCTGAGGATTACTCTACTATGTTTTTCTTTGGAAAATCTGAAGACTCTAAATTTAAAAATGGGGCAGAATTCAGGCAACCTTGGTGTTGATGGGAAGAAAAGGTGGGAACTGAGTCAAGGCTCCTACATTTGATGGTTCTGTAATATCCCCAGCTCAGCCTGCACCAAATCTGTAACTAGTACAGGTTTAATAGTTTTACAGGGACATCCAGGAAGCGGAGCTGGGAATCCAAACCCTGGTCATTCATTTGCTGGGATCTTAGTGCAAGTCTCACAGTTTTGATCTATTCTTGCTGCAGCAGGGACAAGAAATTCCCAAACAAAACTGAGAGTAGAAATGTGGGGAGGTGAGGAGGAAGGAAATAATCAAAAAAAGTATAAAAAAAAAAAATCATCGTGATGTGTGGTGTGTCTTACCAGGGAGACTTTGGCGGTGAGATTACACCTTCAAAGCACCATATGACTGGCTTTATTTTTACTTCAGAGAAACTGGGAGGATTTCCAAATTTGGATTTGGAGGATTACTGTCCCTGTGACAATAAAATCCTGCACCCCAGGGAGAACAAGGCGAGACCTCCCAAGATGGATTAGGGAGCACTTGCCTTGTTGGTAACAGTGGGAGTGGTCCTCCCGAGGAACTGGTGGGAATTGGAGGTGAAGGCATAAGGGAAGGTGGCAGCTTTCAGCCACATCCTCCTCTGGGCTGGTGTTTTTTCATCCTCTTGCTGTGTGCAAGAGGCTGGCAGGTGCCTGGGAGGGGATGAGCACCTCTCTCCAGGGACAAACAGACCCCACCACCAAATGGAGAAAAGAAAAAACCAAACCAATCCAAAACTTACTGTCCACTCTCGCTCGTTACGTCTACGAAGACCTTGATCCTCATTCTGGGAGCAGGGGTGGGTGAGACACCAGAAGAGAGAGAGGTTACTGTTCTGGTCCAGGCCAGGCCTGCTGCAGACACTTTCCTAGGAAGGCTTTTGCTACAGCTAGGGAACTACAGGGCTGCTTCCAACATGGGAAAACCAGGGACCACAGGGATAAAGGCCAAGGGAACTAACCCACTGCACACTTTCCACCCAGGTGTTTCTGCTCCACCTTTACCCACCTGTTAGCACAGATGTTCCTAGTCTGCAAGGATGCACTACATCAANGGAGACTTTGGCGGTGAGATTACACCTTCAAAGCACCATATGACTGGCTTTATTTTTACTTCAGAGAAACTGGGAGGATTTCCAAATTTGGATTTGGAGGATTACTGTCCCTGTGACAATAAAATCCTGCACCCCAGGGAGAACAAGGCGAGACCTCCCAAGATGGATTAGGGAGCACTTGCCTTGTTGGTAACAGTGGGAGTGGTCCTCCAGCGCACCCGAGGAACTGGTGGGAATTGGAGGTGAAGGCATAAGGGAAGGTGGCAGCTTTCAGCCACATCCTCCTCTGGGCTGATGTTTTTTCATCCTCTTGCTGTGTGCAAGAGGCTGGCAGGTGCCTGGGAGGGGATGAGCACCTCTCTCCAGGGACAAACAGACCCCACCACCAAATGGAGAAAAGAAAAAACCAAACCAATCCAAAACTTACTGTCCACTCTCGCTCGTTACGTCTACGAAGACCTTGATCCTCATTCTGGGAGCAGGGGTGGGTGAGACACCAGAAGAGAGAGAGGTTACTGTTCTGGTCCAGGCCAGGCCTGCTGCAGACACTTTCCTAGGAAGGCTTTTGCTACAGCTAGGGAACTACAGGGCTGCTTCCAACATGGGAAAACCAGGGACCACAGGGATAAAGGCCAAGGGAACTAACCCACTGCACACTTTCCACCCAGGTGTTTCTGCTCCACCTTTACCCACCTGTTAGCACAGATGTTCCTAGTCTGCAAGGATGCACTACATCAACAGGGCTGTCCAGTGGGACTTTTTGAGAGTGACATTCTCTTCCTGCTTATCCTCCTGCATGGAGCTGTTCCCCTCCTTCTCAAGGATCCAATTCCCCTGCCCTCTATTAGCATCTTCTCCAAACCACCCCTCTCTATCCCCAAGCTACTACTACTCTGTGTGTGTCCTCTGATCTACCCTGGGTGACCTGGGAGGGATTCAGTGAGCTGTAAAGAACCTCATCTCCCCCTTTGCTTTCTTCCTTATTCCCCCAGCCTTCTCTGCACCTCTTCATTGAGTACTGCTGTGGGGCTGCAGCTCTGTTAAACCCACAGCCCCTTCCTCCCATTTAAAAGGCAGCAAAATAAAGCAGAAGGAGCAAGGCAGAAGCTGCAGTCACCACAACCTGGAGAAGATGCAGGAGCGAGGGAGAGTCATAGCCAAGGAGCAGGCTGCCAGTGGCATTTCCTTGGCCAACAGCTCTTGGCATCACCCAGCAAATCTCCCATGGAGTGGGAAAGGAGTTGTTTCCCTGTCAGATAAGGACCTAGAGGCTTTAAAACCTGAGACAAGGGTATGATTATAGGGTAACAGAATGTGAGAAGAGCTGAAGACGCCTCTTTCCACTGCAAACACCATTTCATTTCAAAGGGTCGCTGGTGCCTAGAGATGGTTCAGAACAACTACTTGGAGGTTTAAATGCAAGCTGAGTCCTAATCAGTCCCTGCCACAGGACTTGAAGGAGCTCGGTGATGCTTAGATCAGCAAAACATGAGAAGAGGGAAACAGTCAGGTCTGGTCTCTAATTTTGAAGAGTGCACCAAAGAAAATAATCTTCCTTTCTCTCAGGCATCCAAACATGCTGTCTGCACCAACGTCACACAATGCAAGCTCTTTTATTTTCGTATATGTGGTTCCCTCTGACTGTCTTATTCACTGATTCTTTCAGATGCAGGAACCTTTACGTGTTCCCATATTCTCTCACATAATCTCCCACCTTGTTCTTTCACACATGCACATATGCTCCATCCTAGCTATAGTTGCTTCCATGCACACAAACTACTCTTTTTAAAATTATTTTTTTTCTTTCTGTCTGTCCCCTTTTCTTTTCCTCCCCTTCTTGTACTGAAAGGCCCCCTTAACATCTCCACAAGGTTTTTGACTTCAGCTTTTGCACATCCTAGTATTGCTGCTTTGCTTCATGCCTTATGAAAATTCCCCAAACCAACCCCCCTGCCAAGAGCTGCACCCTTCAAACCCACCTCATTCCTCCCTGACTCTCCAGCCACACTGACTGCAGAGGGGGCAGACCCCTTTCCCCCTCCCACATGCCTCGCCTCACTGTAGAAAGCAAAGGAAAACACTGCAAGCAGCATGCACGGGAGGCAAGCCGAGGACATTCCTGTCAGCATCCCCCGAAAGGAGGGTAGCAGAGAGCAGGCATGGGGGGGACGGCGTGCAGGAGGAGGGGGGAGGAGGACAGACTGGATGCATGGGGCCACTCCACGGGATGGGGAGGAGATGTTGGGGGGGGGGGGGCACTGACTTCAGAGGGGTGCGGTGAGGAAGGCAGAGTGCGATCGTGTACCTTGAGGCCAGAATCTGAGGGGAAAGGGCCTAGAGTGGCATGCGCTAGCGTAAGTTGGGCTGGATGGTTGCATACTCGACTAGGTCTCCGCCAGCATGGATGGAGGTCCGAGGACTGGGTGACGAGGCCAGAGCGGAAGTGTCCAGCTCTGCATAGTGGACATCACAGTCCTTGTTGCCAGCGTTCTGGAGAGAAGAGAGTGGCAAGGCAGTGGAGACACAGGAGGGAGGAATTGGGGTTGAAGTGGGGAGGCGGGGGAGTGAGAACAGAGGAACCGTGCCGAAGGTGGGGAGCGAGTGAATGAGACAGGAGAGGGCGTGTGTGAAGGGAGAAAGAAGAGAAGGGTGAGGGGGGGAAGGAAGAAAAAACAGTTAAAAAGAGGGAGGTAGGGAGATAATGAACAATTAGTCAGGTGAAATCCCAAATCAAAGCAAAGGTCCCAGTGGCATCACTCCCCAAATCCACCACAGAGCTGAGGGACTCAGCCCAGGCTGGCAGCACTCCCAGCCACTGCCCCGTCTGCTCCTTGTCCTGGGGCTGCTCCCAGCAGCATCTCGCTGCTGTGATCTTTGCATCAACCCCTCTGGGCTCAGCATTTTCCTTAGTCGAGGGTGGTTCAGTGAATTCAGACTGTATTGGATACTTGATCTGTCAGTTTTGACCCAGGAATTTGGGGTTGGTCGCAGAACACTGGAGGCAAATGCAGGTTTGGTGCATGAGTGGGGAAGATTGAATTGTGGTTGTCGGGAAGGAGATACCTGGAGGGACTGGCTTCAAACCACAGCTCCAAGGGCAGGTTTGCAGCAGACACATTACCACAGGGAGATGATACTGCTTAGCCAATGCTGTTGTTTTGCTCTAGCATGGGGGCTGTAATGTTCGTATATTCTACATTTTAACACGAGGCTTGACTGCACAGTCTGCTACTGCAGATTAACTATGTAGCATGACTTTGTCATTGTAATAATGTCTAATAGATGCTCAAAGTGTCCTTCTTTGGCATGAAAATATTTATGGGTATTCCCTTTCTAAGCAGGCTTATCCACAAGAACTGCATGAATGCAATATTATCCAATTTGTCTGATCATTCCTACCCAGACATCTTTCGTGCTATGCAAATAATAACGGTCAGAGAACCTTGGAATGCAGGATGGCGTGGAAACCTCATTGCTCCGTGGGGAAAATGAGGCACCAGGAGGAGCTGTGGTGTCAGTAGCCAAGGCGTGAGGGGTTACCCTGGCTGCTTGCCCTGTGGAGTTTCTTTAATACTCGCTTTTGGGCTTGGTTTCTGCGCCAGCATTAGCCAAGCATCTGCTAAGCCTCTCTGAGAGGAGAGAGTTGTCTCTTCCACGTGAAATATCTTTCCAGTTTCTCTATCCCCTTTCCAAAATGGCTGCATCACATGGCAATTAAGCAAAAGGTGTTTAATTTGAAAATGTTTCTCTTCTCTTTATTTGGAAGTGTCCTCAGCCACATACCAGCTGTGGCAGAGCCATTTTCTGAAGTTTATAGCCCTGTAATGAGCTGTTTCAGTGCCTGCTGCTGGAAGGGGTTGTTCAGTGAGTGATTATCTCTGGCTGCTCTGCTGTTCTGTGGCAGGGTTTGGCTGCCTGCTGGTGTCCCCCAGCCACAGGGATGAGGGGAAAGGGGAACACGGCTGCAGTGGCATTTCCAGTGTCCAGGTCCCCTGTGGTGCTGAGCGAAGCTGGATGCTGGAGGACCAGGAGGCTTGAAGTTGCTCTCTGTCCTGCCCCTGGGGAGGTGACCAGATGGCAGTAGCAAGTTGGTATGAGAGCTGTGTAACCTACGGCCTCTCTGCTTCGTGTCTGGATCCAGACTGAGTGCAGAGGGACATTAAAGAAAATTAGTAACGCCAATTGCAGTCTTAAATCTAAACCCCTGCCCTGCAGAACTCTTTCCTCCTGAACTTTGTATCTCAGCACCTCCTCTACTCCCAGAGAAAGGCAGACTAAGTCTTTACCTCCTCATTCCTCTCCTGTCTGCTTCTCCTCACTCCTCTCCAAAATGGTGCTACTTTCCCACTGGAGGTGTTTTCTCCATGGAGTCCCCTCTGCCACTCTTGGGCTTGCTTCTGCTCCCTGCTGCTTGTTTGGAGCAAAATTTATTACAATATCAATAATGTGACTTGTATACAAGGTCTAGCATTGCCACGTGGAAGCACTCTGTGTAAATCATAGCATCGGCACCCTGGTAATTGCCTTGTAAACTGAAAGGAATTATTTTGCCATCTGCAGCAATGAAACTTTCCCTTCTACCTGTGCAAATGGGTATTGCTGACACATACACTAATCATACTTCTGCTCCTGCATGCACTCGTACTTCCACTTCTCTTGCTCGTACTCCCTCTCACACAAACACACAATCTACACGACCCATAGGCACTGCCACGCGCACACAGAGCACACCTCTGCTTTTACACACACATTACTCTGCACACTGACACACATGGGTACAGCACTCTGATATGTGTAGTGTTTGTAGGTGTTACCTGAAACACATTCACCTTTCCAACCCATTCACTCCTACTTAGATATCCTCATGTAAACCAAAGTTTTTGCACCACAAGAGCTCAGAGAAAAATTCTACAGGCAACCCCATCACCCTTGTGCCCACTTCTGTGCCCTTAACACTCTCCTTGCCTATTTCTGTGCTATCACCTTCATGCTACCGTTCCCACAGTTTGCAACACCTAAACATACATATTCCCTTGCAGTCTCTGACACGGGGCCCACCCCTGCTCCCTTCTGCAGGTATCTTGTTCCTGCAGACGTGCCCCAGCCTCTCCCCTGCCAGCACGCATCTGCACACGTCCGCACGCACATACCTGCACAGCTTCTTCGTGGATTCCTCCTCCACCTGCCTCTTCCATTCTCTCCTGGCACCTCTCCCATTTCCCCTTCCCTTGCTTTTTGCCATCTCTAATCCTTTCTGATTCCCATTTCAATGCTGTGAAATTGTCAACCCCAGGCAGTGGCTTTTCATGCTGCCTTATGGTGAATCTAGTTTATCCCAAATGATGAGGTTTTGCACAATTCATTTAAAGCTGAATGCACCCACCCCATTTTCCTGCAGAATCCGTTCCCTTTTCCCAAAACACCAAAGCATGGTGTATGTGCATGATGGGGCAGCCTGACATGGTTTCCAGAGGACAGGTTCAATGCCCAGCTGTGCTCGACTTGTGCCAAAAGCAAGCACAGCTGTGGCAGCAATGTTTGACTCACTCAGACACTGCATCCCTATGGCAGAGAGAGTTTCTTCGGGGGCCAAATGAAATGAGAGCTCCACAGTCCATCACCTTTTGGCTAAAACCACAGGTAAGGAGCAGCAAGTGCCAAGCGTGGGACATAGAAAAGCATCTTCTCAGACCAGGATTGAGAGCAGCAAACTTGGTTCCCATGGTTACAGAGCAGCTACCCATCAGGTCCCATCTCACATCACTAACTCTGCCACTTAATTAACTGGCTGCTCGTTATTTCCCGAAATGAGCTCCTCCATCCTCCTGCCTGCCTGAAATTCAGCTCTCAGTTGCTCTCCACAGAGCAGCCTGTCTGGCTCTGGCATTGTGTGTTTCATTTAAAACTCAGCTACCACTCAGCAAGGATTAGAAAGAGCTGGAGACAAGCCCCAGGACTGAGGGAGCGCTCCAAAGGGAAGTTTTTCTTTAGGGACATCAGCCACATTGAGCTAGGATGGAGTATATAGGATCACATCAACACAGCTCAGCACAGAACTGCGTCTTTTTATTTCCCATGCCCTCAGCATTTGTCTCACCGCAGACTTCTGCTAGCTAAAGGTCACTGGGCCCTGTCCTTCTATTATCTGCACAGGAATATGCATTGAAGGGTCATACCAGGATGAACTGGAGGGAGAGTTATAATTAGTTATGTTCATAAAATATTAGTCTAGTATGGGCTGATATTTACACTGCTTTCTCAAACAAAAGGGTTCATATTGCTGAGATCCAGAAGCACCAGGCTCGGTGTGTAGCGCTGTGAACCATCCTTGGGGAGGAAGCGTTTGAGAGACCTGCAGCAATTACACGGGGATCCCATGGAGGATGGGGGGGAGCAGTCCCATGCCACAGGGTGAGGGAGGGAAAGGATATTGTCCAAGGCCTGGGAGGATGAAGGTTTTCTATTTTCTCATCAAGGGAGGACTGTAATCCTACCTGTTTTCTGTTTCCTATGCATTTGCCCTTTGAATCTAATGTTGCCTTTTTCAGCCTCAAACCTTGAAAACTAGCCTTTCCCGCACGGCTGCTGACATCTCTCCCTGACCCTTAATCTCTTTGCTGCTGCTGTCTCATATTAGCATCTCCCTATTTGAGGCTGAACAAATCCCTGCAAAAAAAAGGGGTTTAAAGAACTCCTTGTCAATTGAGAGTCAAACACTGGCATGCTCTGCCCTGCAGATAATTGCTTTGTGAAGCTCTTGCTGCAGTGCATGCTGCTCTTCGAGAGCTGCTTCGTTCAGCTGCAAGCTCTGGCAGGGGCTCAGCTGCAGGAGGTGAAGAGTGACCAGGGTGGGATAGCTGCCTTGTGGGCTTAGCTGTCGTCTGTAGGTAAAGATGAGCCTACCACAGGTTGTGATAGTCCTCCGATGAAGATTTGGAATAAGCAGGGTGTTTTACTGAGGAATGACCTGTCAAGGCATACCTCTAGGACCCGTGGGAACCAAGGGAAAAAAGGGGTAGGTACAGAATGNATGAAGATTTGGAATAAGCAGGGTCAAGGAACCAAGGGCAAAAAGGGGTAGGTACAAAATCTGGGTCAGTGGTATCTGGGCTGAGATCAGAGTGCGGAGGTTACCCTCCTCCAGGAGAGGATGCTCCTGCACTGGGAAGGTTCTTTGTCACCCCCGTAGGTGGTGGGGGTCTTTCATTTTTTAGGGTGAGAGATCCAGCGTGAAAGGCAGTGAGGCTGGGGGCGAGGATAAGGCCAGGCAGCACTATGAGCACCCTGATCGCCTTACCAGTTTGTCAGCGTAGGGAGAGGGCTCGGTGGCTGCCATGTCATAGTATGGAGTCTGCAAAGGCAGTTTCTGGATTTCTTCCTCGTGTTTCATGTTGTCTAAGTGAACAACCTGTAATAGAAGAGAGAGAAGAGGGATGAGGAGAACAAGTACTATCCTCCTATCACAGCTTAGGCCAACAGCTGCTTCAGGTGACCCCACCACAAGACATCACCATGAAGGGCAGTGCATCTTACCTTCTCCCTTGCTCCTCCAGTGTTATTTGCCTCCTGGACTCTTTCTTTCTTTCTCACACCCCTCACTACCTCTCATGACATTCAAAATGGGGGGGTGCTCAAAAGTCCTCACACCTAAGAGCCCATCTGAACACCATTTCATTTAGAATTCAATCCCCACAAAAGGGAGTAAGCAGGATCCAAATTACAGCTTTCAATTAGTGCCAGTCTTGGGGAATTCTGGGCAGAGACGTCTATCCTTGCTGCCCCTCAAACTTAGGCCATGGACTTCTTTGCTCTTGTAAACCCAGTTTTCCAAAATTTGGGCACTGTGGACACTGCTTGGGGTCAGTTTTTCTTGCCAGAGGAAGGAGCTCGCAGCTGGGCAGGGGAGGCATACCTGGATGTCTTCTGCAGTCAGGTGGCTTTTCATCTCCTGTTTCCTCTTTGGTGGAGGGGCAGGCTTGTGGGATGGAGGCAAGTCAATTCTGCAGACAAAGAAGTGGTTGCTGATTAGAGAGCAAAAGAAAGAGGTCTTCTTGCTTTGGTGTGCCGTTACAAGCCAGATCCTGCATGCTCCTAATTCCAAGCAAATCATGTTGGATTGCAGATCCCAAGGGTACAGCTGGGATACTCCTGGCACTATTTTGGAATGGCTCCAAATCATCCCATGGGAGGTGGCTCATTTTATGAACATGTCTGGCAGTGGTTACTGCAAATCAACAAGGTAATGTCAGCCCCAGTTCAGGAGTTTATCTGGAGCAGCAGCCCCTGCCACAGGCTTCCCAGTAGGAGTTTGACTCTTCCTCATGAACACACTATGCCATGCAAGGACACTTATCCCTGACCCCCAGTCAGGGGATCGGCTTTTGCCCCAGCGCATAAGGATTGGCAGCCACTATAATCCCAGCCTAGAGACTGTCTCTGCACATTGTGTTCATACGCACAGATGTGTCTAATCCTTTTACAAAACTTATTAAAACTCTGACCCACTAATTAGCGGGCTCTGTATAAACTTCACCAGATCTTCTGATAGAGATGGGTGACGCTCCTTGGCAACCCAATGGATTCCAGCAGGGCACCAGAGAGAACGGGTCAGGGGGAGGGTAAAATGGGTGCCCAAGGCTCTGCAAAACATTGACTTGATGGCTCTAAAGAAAATAAATGCTGTTTACTTTCAGAGGCTTTGGAGTGGACTCCACAATAGAGGCAGCACCTCTGCAGACTAGGGCACCGTGGTTTCTATTCTCAGCTAAAGTGGCTCTTCCCTGTGCCTGCGTGGAGGGCCATTGTGGGAAGTGGATTGTCCAAATGCATCATAGGGCCGATGCCGTTGATGCAATTTCACNTATGAGGTGGGAAGGAAGTGGGGCGTGCTTGTGTGAAAAGGCAGTGACAAAGGCAGTGACAAGACAGCTCTTCAGGAAGAGACCAGGGTAAACATTTCTGAAGAGAGCTCTGCTCATGCTGTAGGGCAGAGCAAAGTCCTCTGTTAAGGAGGAGTTCCTGGGGCATCCCCTCTCTACCCTCTATTGCCAGAGTTCATGTCTTCAGGCTGGCACCATGCATACAAATCTGGAATGCTGAGTGGATGTGAATCCTTTCTGGACTCTTTGGGATACATTCAGAGGTGCTCAGGGTCTGTCAGAGACCCCTCTCTGATGACAGACTGATTCAGTCTGATTCAGGAACCTAAAGCTGTTTGTCTGGAAAAGGAAGAACAGGATCCTCTCCTAGCACTGGAGGTGAGAGGGGCACTGAGCAGCTGCATTGTGTCCGAGGAAAATCTGAGTGAACATCATTGTGCTTCAGTTTCCACTTAAGGCTTGTGATAAGAGTTCAAAACCAGGAGAGAGTAGGATGGAAAGCACTGGGGGGCTGCAAGGAAGGGATGAGAGAGGAGTGAGCTAGAGGGTGGCAGACAGGAAGAAAGGCAGGAAAAGCAGTTTGCCACCTGGCTTTTCTGGTGTGCAGGTAGCAGAGGGGCCAGCAGTGCTCTCTGTCTGCTGCCCCATCCAACAGCACCTGTACCATCAGTACCTTCTGGGGCTACTTACAGGTCACTTTCCGTTTCAGTGCGGTTCTTTTGTTGTCGCCTGTAGACAATAATGACGGTGACGGCCACGCAGATGATGAGAACTGCTGCGATGACTCCTCCCACGATCCCAATAATGCCTCCTGGGGCACTCTGAGGTAGTGGCTTATCTGCAACACACAGGGAAGCACAGGAGAGAGGGTTAGAGCAGCAGAGAACACATCCAGTAAGGCACGAAGACCAGTAGAAGCAGGGACTCCGGGAGCAAAGATGGCAATGTGCTCTGAAACTGTCTCAGGTAGCTGTGTGTGGGCAGCTTCATGGGGGGAGAGAGATCATATTGAAATGTAGTAGTCAGAGCTCATCTGTGGCCACAATTGCAGCTCACTGTGTCTCCAAGACTAACTGCTTCCTTACTATATTGTGCAATTTCCCCTTAAACCAGGTGGTTATTCCTGCATCTGTTTTGGGGTCTTTGTTCAGTCCTCAAAGAAAGAAGTGTTTGGGGAATAAAGGCATTTCCAAGCAGCCACTCCATGTGGTGCAAGGGGACTCGTGGACCTTCTATTTAATATTATTGAACTCTCTTGAAAGCCTTCTGCAGGGCTTTGTCACAGCGTCTTCACTGAATTCCTGGCACTGTTGAAATTAAGGAGAGCTTTGCATTAGTGTAGACCTTTGGAAAAGCTAAGGACCAATGCTCAGTTTATCGAGGTGGAGCAGAGGTATGTGCATCCCTAAACCTTACAAGAAAGGTGTTCTGAGTGTAGGATTTAGGGGCAAAGGGGAAATACATCATCATGTCTTACATTTCCTCTCCTGTTTGCCCCATGGCCAGAGAGCTGTGTGACTTGGGCCAGCTCCTTGGTGACTAACATGGACCCCATTCAAAGGAAACCTGTCCCATGGGACTGATGGGAAAGCACTTTGAAACATACGATAAAAGGATTTAATTTGCTCTACCTTCCAACCTAATTAAACTTGAAAACTAGCTAATTGGTACTTTGTACTTACAGCTCTGGCAGTGATGAAAGAAGGAGATAATTGGAATGGAGGAAGAAGGAGGAGGAGGAGGAGGGAAAGAAATTCAGGGGAGGGAGTGAAACAAGGCTGAGGAAACAAGGTGCTTTGTAGAACTTGTCTGTCACATCTAATTTTTATACTTTTCTTAACACACTGGCTGCTCTTAGTGTCTGTGTACTGTACTGTATGGACCTTAGTTTATGGGTTTGGGTATCGGAGTGGTAGCCAGTGTCTCCACTAAACTACCCATCTCCAAGACCTCAAAATTACACCCGCTTTAGCTGTGTGCATGGTTATAAAATGTACGCACACATTCCCAAACCACACAGGACAACTTACACAGGACTTTTCAGGGTGAAAATCTGCCAGTTCCTCCCACCTCCCATCCGTGGTTTCAGCACTTGCTTAGCTCGAAGGCTGGGCTCCCTGCAATCCCCCGTACCAGGTGCAGCTGCAGAACTGACTGTGCTGAACCGTTGCCAACAGCCTATTCCCAGCTCTCGCCTCACAGCCAGCCTTCTTCACCTTTCAGGTTTGCTGCTGTCATCCAGGAGTGAAGTGAGGTGTATAAACATTTCCCAGGGAAATCCCCCCTCTGGTCAATACCAACAAATTGCGCAGCAGAGAACTGGCATGTTTACAGTATCAGTACAAAACCCTTGAACTCCCAGCACCATGCTGAGACATTGCTACCAATGAAGAATTTGCCCTGGAAATTGTCTTGACGCTGGTCCCCTATCACTTTCCTGCCCTTTCCTGAATACTTCCATGCAAACCTGCTTTTCTCTTGCCTCACAAGGACACCCCAGAGCCTCCGCCAGCCAGCATCCCACACCCCACCCTTCCCTGTTCCTTAATTAAGAGCTCAGAGCTGTGTGCCTTCGAGTGGCAGGATGCTGCAGCCATCAGAACGTGAGGCTCCCCTCTTCAGCATCCTCAGTAGCGGCAGTTGCTTTTCTTTCTCTTCCCTTCTCCGTAAGCCACATTATCTTGTAAATAATATTTCTGCCTTGAGACAGCTCACTTACAGCCATGCTTAGGCAGAGAGCTGACATGTTGCAATCCAAACCTCCAGACAGCATTCGAGATTGTGGCAGGGACAGCGACTGTAAAGAATCTTCCAGTCACTTTGGCTGGGGCATTTCCATGATGAATTGGCCCCTAATGGCTCTCTGGATGGCAGGTACCGAGCAGAGAACATCAGCCTGCTGCTGCTGCTGTAAATCAGGAGGTGTGTGTATGTGGGGGTGGGAAGGGAGCGGAGGGAGAAAGAGGGAAAGGGAAATAAATAAAGCAAGCTATAATTAATATCCAGGAACTTTAACAGGGCTGTGTAGTAGCAGAAAGGGGCCAGGAAAATTTAAAGAGGGGAGAACGCAGCCATCAGTTTGCAGAAGAGAGAGGGGTAAATATAGGGCATTGGGTAAAGACAGTAAGCGGATGAGGGGAGGGAAAGAACAGAGGAACACAAGGAGAAATGCACAGAAGTTTAAACCTTCTTTCATCTACATCTCCAGCTGTTTATTTCCTCAATCTGCCCTTCCTGGGGAAGAGCTGTGGCTAGTACTCTTTGAAGGGCTCGCCTGCAAGCCAGCCTCTTTCCTTCCATCCTCTGTGTGCATTGCCTCTTTAAGGGGCTTTTCTGGAGGGCAGGGGGGCTGCAAGAAGGGCTGTTGTAAGTCAAACAGGAGGGCACCAGGAAAGCCTCGGGAGAAGATTACATGAACTGGCAGGTGAGGATTCAGTTACATTGACAGGGCTTTTGGGCAGCCCTGGGAAGATGTTTGCAAGGCTTGTGAATCAGGATCAGAATAAATTGGCAGGACAGCTTAGGGGCCTCCAGACTGGAGTGGGAAAAGGCTTCACCAATTAAGAATGCAAAACCCCTTGCTCTGTGTCATGCTTGAATAATTTAAAACTCTCCAAAAAGTTTATGTGAAGCAGTTGGCAGTGAGGCAGGTACAAGGGAACCCAAAGGGGTTGAACAAACAGCTCAGCCTTATCTGGATGTCTGAGGGCTGCTGGGAACTCCTCATTCCTGCTGAAAACAGAATGAATTCACAGTATTGCAATTGAGGAGAAAAGAAGGACACCCCACCCCTAGTTTCTTTCAAAGCAGTTTTGTTCATTGCTTTTTGTTCTCCCACAGCTCTTCTGGAGATGGAAGCAGACACAGGAAAGGAAGAGAAGTGGTTATCTGCCTGTAAAGCATCCCTGCCTGTCACCTGATGGTGTGCATCTCTGGGCTTCTAGAAGTAACTGGTAAGAGATTAAGGTCTTTCTACCACCTGGATTAATTAAAACATTTTGGGAGGTGCTGATACTGTAATTTGCCAGTCCCAATACTCAGTTAAATCATATCCAGCAGTCCAATGCTGCCAGTTGTTCACATCTCCCAGACAAGTGAAGAACATCCACTAGACAAGAATGTTCATCCTGGAGAGATGCATCAGGCACAATCCCAGTGCACAACTGATGCACGGTTGCATAGCACCAGCTATGAAAAAACCCTTGTCCAGAGAGCTGCGGGGCTGATGACTCTGTCTGTACGGACAGAGCCGCAGCTCAGATTTACTGCCTTGTCTGTGCAAAAAGCCGTGGTAGCATTTCAGAGCACAGAGACAAACAGATGGAGCTGTCCACACACTCCGTGCCCACAGGGTGAAATAGCGCAGCTGCAGAGCGCAATAGTAAATAATAATAGAGGAACAATGAAGGCTTTGGAGAACCAGCTTGCAGGAGAGCAAGAGAGATGTTCCCAAAGGGAACTTGAAGTGAGGCAAAGATGGATACACTGGAAAGCTGCTGGAGAAGGGTATGCCAGAGCAGAGGGAATGACTCACTTGCTCTTGGGTACGGGGGGTGATGTGGAGGACTTTGCAAAAGGAAAGGAAAGAAGAGACAGCAACTGTCACACTTTTAGAAGTAATGTCTCTTCCCTTGAAGCTATTTGTGTGGCTGGGGCGTTTGCAATCATGAAGCAGCAGTTCTTGGGATCAGGACTTGAGAGCAGGACATGTTACATCCCCACCAAGGGTCTGTGCCTGTCTGGGATCAACCTTTTCTGTAAAGCTGGGATCAGCCAGGTAATTCTGCACTTTCTGCAGTATATACACAGTAACATCCAGCCTGAGTGGCTGGGGGGGGAGCAGATCTGTGGAACAGGGTCCTGCACGAATTGTAGATGGCTATGGGGTGGGACAGAAGTGCTGGTAAGGCTTCATTTGGATGAGAGGGCTGGGTCTCACACTGGTACCATCTTCTCTCTGTCCTGACTGTCTGCCATGTATTCAGCTGTCCCAGGGAGAGCCTGAGCCCCATCTAATTGCTGATGCAGTAACCTGCATCCCCCAGGTAAAGCTGTAACCTGAGTCAGTCCCAGGGCCTGGTTTACTGCAGCTCTGAGTGAAGCTAGTTTTCTCAAAGAGAGTGGCACACTCTTCTCCTGTCTTTGTCTCCTCCTAACTTCAAGCTGATCCCCCAGTGTTTTGCAGAAAACCACTATAACAGCATACAACACCTCTGACAAGCCATTTGCTCAAAGATCTGCCTGCATCTGTAACCAATTGCACAGCAGGGTTCTCTTTCCGTTTATCACCTCCCCACACAAACCAAATCCCCATCTATTTCATGGCTGGCTAGCCAAGACACTCAGCAATGTGCTGCCTTGCTCGCAGACACATTGCTAATCAATGGGAAGGAACTGTGATTCTTCTCCTTTCTTTATGCTTTGAAGCTCTTCTAGCTGCCAGCCTTGCTAGAGTCAATGTTACCTTGGTGCCCAATTGCATCCCTGTTGGTAGGTTTATCCAGCCTGCATGTCTAGAGCAGCCTGTCCTGGTACAGAGCCAGCTCAAAGTAAACCTTGTCTGTGACCTGGATTGTCACCCTGACCCAGTGGCAGGAGTTAGCACTTGCTGGACTCTTTCTGCTTGCTGAACCTTTGAGCAAGACTATGAGCTCAGATGATGCATATTTATAATACACCCCACCTGACACATTCCAGGCAGCCTGAGACACAGCAAGTTCCCAGAGCTAAATTAAACTAAGTTGAAAAGCTTGGCAGAACAAACACATCTTCGGTTTGGCTTTAAAAACAAGAGCAGGATTGGCTAGTTGGCAATCCAGCAGCACTGGACCAGCAGTGTGTGAGGTTGGAGTGCCATCCTACCCCCTCAGCAGCAGCATTTCCTTCATCCATCTGAGCTGGGTCCAAAATCTTCATGGTCCTTCCTTTTGTTCTGGTGTGAAGTGGAGAGGAGAAGGGGAACGCAGTATCTTGGTTTCCTCCCACCTATGTCCCACTCAGACCTTGCTCCAGCTCAGATCCTCACCTAACTGCAGGTGGAGGTGACCAGGCTGCAAGAAACACTTGTGAAAGGACTTCACAGTGAGGAGAATGTTCCTGTGCAAGCACAAATCAATGTTGTGTTGGTCAGTCTGGGGTTTGCAGTACCGCTTAACCCCTGCAGTATCCAAACCCAGCTCTAAGTGCTGTTCCTCTGGTGACATATGGTGGGAGAAAGAGAGGGAGTTAGACCTCAGCATGGGGAAGAGGAGCAGTTTGGTTAGTGAAGGTGGCTGGCAGGGTTTCCTGAGCAGGAGGAGTGTCTGGGCTTCACTTAGTGACAAAAGCATAGCAAGAGCGGAGCGGATCCAGCAGCCCTCCCCATCCCTGCCTCCCAGAGACTCCTCCAGCTCCAGGAAAAGCTCAGGACCTCTCTTGCTAGCCAGAGAAGGTGCTTCTGGTTTTGTGTCCCCCTAGGAGCTGGAGATACAGCCAGCCAAACAAAGGTTAAACACCAGAATGGAGGCAGAGCTGCTCTTCTGCCTCTATGCCCTGATATAAGTCAGAAGGAATTTTAAAAGCTGTCACAGCCTTTCTCTGCAGGGAGTTTGTTGATGTAACGCTCATTTACACAATTAGCCGCCACGTGTGTGAGTGCCAAGCCACGGCTGCAAGCCTGACGCTGCCGCCGCGCAGGGCTTCAGCCTCCTTCCCCTGGAAATCCCCCCCTGCCCAGGCTGGGTGCACGGGGTCCCAGCCAGGTGGGGAGCTCACCCCCCATGCGGGGCTGCTGCGCCTGCTCTGCACCTCCCTGCATCTGCTCTGAGCAAATGGGTGCTGGGAGGGTCTTGGCTCTATCGTATATTTTGAGTGGGGCCAAAAGCCAGTGTCGCCCCGGGTGATTAAACAAACAAATGCTCCTGACTGCTCTCTGCTTGTCCTTCCTCTCCCTCCCGCAAGTGAGAATCCCTCCTGACTGCCAAGCCCCCTGTGAGTGACCTCATATATCCCCTCTCTAATTCCTCTTTGCTGAAGACCAGACAATTGGGTAGACCCTGGGTCCTGAGTGCATTCAGAGCATGGGTATCCCACTGTCTAGGTACTAATCACAACATCCCTTTAAGCTTCCTGCCCACTTTGCTTTCCTCTGTAATTTTTACTAGCCCAACTGGCACTTAAAGGCTTTGCAAACCACTCTCCTGTCTCTGATGAGGTTTTGGGAGAGCTTGGCAGAGTGGTGGGCAGACCCAGCCCTCCCTGGGGTGCCTGCTTTGAAGAGCATGCCCAACTGCAAGTGGACACAGGGATGTGCTTGATATTAGTGGAGATTTCACACACATTCCAGCAAAAGCAATCGCTTTGCCATTCACCAAGGGTGGAGGCATCTCGGTTCTTTCCAGTAATGACCAGCTTTCTCCCTTTCCTCTCCTGCATGGGAAGCAGCAGAGTCATCCTTGGTTAAGCAGCATCTGGTTAAGTAGCTGCTGGCTGCAAAAGCATGTCTGGAATGTGGCTTTAACCCCTGGTGACCTCCCGTTGCAGTGCTTTCTAGTGGGCTAACAAGGACTGGGTTTGGATAACAGCAATAGGCACAGTGCGTTAACCCCATGGGATCCAGCAGAGATGAGGACTGAATTCTGCAGAGTAGCTGTTGTAGCAGGAGCTCCCCTGCAGACACCTCTTACCGGGCTGGTCTTTCTTCCACTCCTGGAACAAAAGTGTAGCAGTTGTTAAACAGCACCTGGAAAGAGGTTTTGACAGCTTAGGAAGGAAGCCTTTTCTCCGTGAGAAGGGGCAGAGCTTAGCCAAGTCCTTACTGTGCAACAGAAAGAGCCAGTTGCTCAGGGGGTACAGCAGCAAGCAGTTCTGTGCAGCAGCATCCAGGAGCCCCTCTGTATGCGCACAGACAGCTACATCCCTGCGCTTCCCCCTCGGCCGAGAAAAGGCTGTGTTAACTCCAGATTCTGGGGTGTCCCTGTCTCTCTGTCCACTTAGTGGCTCTAGTAAAGAAGGGCCAGACATGACCTTGTTCTCTCTAACCCATCTGTCCAAATCCAGCACAAGCCTCACTCTTTCCAACCTGCTCGGCCAACTCCACAGACCCCCTTGCCTTCCCAGAAACAGGGGCATCCCAGCCCAGGGCAGCAGTATGGTGAGTGCCCCCGCCTGTTTTGGGGGAGAAGATGGGCCCTGGAGAAGATAGGAAATGTTATCTGATGTTTCCTCTGCCTCCCAGCCCTTCATTTTAGTTCTGCTTCATTTCCATGCAGCTCAGCAGAGTAATGAACAATCAAATCCCTTTGGTAATTTATTTCTTCTGCTGTAGAGTTTCAAGGAGGTGATGACACTTGAAATTGCATCTCCTGGAGGGATGAAGGGGCCAGATCCTGAGCCCCATTACATCAGAGTGTGTCTCGATCTCAGCAGCCTGCTCTAGCTGCCCAGAGCCCAGCGTGGTCCCAAATCCATGTTTAGCCAGAGATAGAGCCTTGCTCCCTTGAGGAGTCCATTAAGGTCATGCTATTACAAGTAGCCACCAGATGAATTCTGACAGATAGAAGGTAGAGGGATTGCAGCTCAGACTCTCATTATTTGTGTTAATAGAGTTAATTTGCTCAACCATCTTCAGCAGCACTCCTGGGAATGTCTCACTCTGCTTGGCCATGTGCCCTGGGCTGTATTTATCTCCTGTTGACCCAAAAGGGAAGACTGCAGAAGACGCCTGAGTACAGCTTTTCAGTAAGTCTGTTGAAAGTGAACCTTAAAGGATATTCCTTAACACCTTCCTAGCAAGAAAGAAACTGGTACCAACCTGCAGCAGAGGAACAAGCAAAGGCTGGGAGTTGAACAGATTCCCAGCAGCTGCAGTCACAAGGCCATGCTGTAACCCATGGACAAGCCTTCCCCATCTCTAAATCTCCTTCTCCCCACCCTAATCCCCTGCTGTGTGTCAGCCTGTTTAGCTCAGCAGCCAGCTGAATGCTGAGAGAGGGGAGGTGACCCCTTCTCTGACACAGGGAAGGTTGTGGGTCTTAAGGAAAGAGCATCCTAGGGAGGAGAGGTCCCAAAGCCTCTGTGGCTGATCCAGCAGCCGTGTGCCCTGCCTGCACACACTCCTCGGTACGGGTCAGGCTCCACACATCCTCCTCTCCAGTTCCCCCTGTTCTGTTGCTCAGGTAACACTTTTAAGGCAGGTCCTCCAAGCAAATTTTTAGGTCAGTTATAATTGGGAAACCTCTCATGGAGCTATAAAACATGAGTTAATATGCTGGAACTATCTAGTTAAATGCCAATTATAAAACCCCATAAGCTCCTCAACTCAAATATATTAATAACATAATTAAACATTTATTGCTTATGCAAATTAAAAGTTAAGTTAATCGGACATCAACGAAACCCCAGGAAGTGACCATTTAAGTAACTGATTTCTATTTAATTATGATTCCTTCCTATTCGAAAGCCCCCACGCCATTATTTCTGGACTGCTTTGCAGTGTTTACTCAAGCCTTTCAGACTCGGCATTCCCACTCCAGTATCCATTCATAATCCCAGACAGCTGCAGCATTCATATCAACAGCTGTGGACCTCGCACAGCTGGCAGCAGCTGGACTGGGTACCCCTTGTACTTGTTACTCCTTGTTCTGCCTCCTCCTTGGCTAAGCTACTAGGAAAGGCACAGCCAGCACTAAGGCTCCTCCAGATTCTGCAGATTCAGGGTTTGCAGAGGAAGGGATGGGGATGGCGAGAGCGAGCATGTGTTTGTATATATCCCATAGGCAGAAGTGTGCTCTGATGAGCAAGATAAGGATTTACATCTCCCAAGTCCACCCCGGTTCCCTGCACACCTTTGCTGAAGTCATTTCACTTCTCTGGATCACGCCCCTGGGGAAGGACGCTCACTCTTTACAGCAGGGAAGCGATGGACCGCAGGGAATGAGTGTTTCATGATAGGATCAGCACCTCAGGTGGACAAAACTGTGTGCCGGCAGAAAGCTGCTGTTCATTATTATTGTAAAGCAGTAATTGAAAGGGCTGGGAGCTACAGCAGGACAACGAGATGAGGCTGGGAGAGGGGAAATGAAGCGTTTTGTTCCTTGAGGGATGGAGAGTTTCCCCAGGCGAGCAGAGCCTGTGCAGCCAGGGCCCTATGGATGGAATCCCTTCCTCCAAGCGACAGGCAATCAGTTAAGCCTGACAGGTGTGAAGCTGGCAATTTTCTTTTCAAAACTGTGAGATAAACAGGCTGGCAGCAGTTTGAGAGGAACAGAGAGATAAGGGAGAAATGGAAACATCCAGGTACCTTCTCTCCATGGGGCTAGCGGTGGCTCACAGCAGATGGGTGGAGGATAGTGTTCACCTTTGCAAAGCCCCAGATATACCAGGGGCTCAGGTGCTAGGCTAGAAAAAGGCTTGACAGCCAGGCACTAATGAAAAAGAGAAACCTGTTCCTCAAAGGGTGCTCCCTTTGATCTCTTATGATGTGATCCATGTCCATCTCCCGGGATTTAGCCAGCACCGAGCTGCTCCTCCTGAGCTCGCTCACAAACTACAGGATCGTGTCTTCTGCAAAGGGGCAGAAAGAGCATTTAGTGCCTCTTTGCATGCAAACCATCTTCTTCCCCAAATTCCACCCAGTTCAGACAGAAACCTCTACCTGTTTCCTATGAGGATCTGGGTTTGGTTCATCAGTTGTGAAATCTCCGGAGGAGGGAGTGTCCCTAACTCACCTTGTGCTGGGCTTAGTCAGATGAGGCCACAAGGTTCACCCCAGCTGCTGAGGCTAAGGGAGCAACTGCAATGGCTGCTATCCATAAATGACTACCTGTCAATAACCAGCCTCTGGGGAGTGATACAACATTTTTAACCTACATTTTAATCATGTACACATATATCTTGCACTATCCCTGCTTTGCCTGCACAGTCATGCCTGACTCTGCATACTAGCTAGTGTGCAGTTGGGTTTCGGGGTTTTTTTGTTTGAGTGCAATACATATCTTGAGGTTTTTTTTTTAATATTTTTTTTTTTACAGGCTGATCCTTGTTCTGCAAATACTATCTAAGACACAGCCTGCATCTAAACATGTCTGGGAAGGCTGTGAAATGCCTTGTTTGGAGGAGGAGTGAACCAGCCCCCCTCGCCTTCTGCCAGGTACCACTGAGGGCGTTTGAGGCTCAACAGCACTTCTCGGTGTCACAGGTCCCCCAGCTGGAATACATTTACATAAAGCAATTTTCTCTAACAACTATGTTCATACAAATCAAACTCAAGATTGCAAATAATCTGAAGACATGAAAAAAAAAATTAATCAAACATATTTGTTACTGTAAGTCATTCACCCAGCGCTGTTCTCAACCAGCAAGCTTCTGTGAGCTCAATTTTTCCAGCACTAGCTCTAGGAGACCTAATGGGTATATGTGACCTTGAGTGCCCTGACTTGAACTCGAGCACAGATTGCTTCTTACCTCAGAATGAATTTTAGAGCGAGAGTCACATATTTCTGGATTGATGCTCTGTGACCTGACCTGTCTCCAGTGCCCTTTAAGCTCCCACCCCTTCACAGCCCAGCCTGGTTTAACATCTCCCAGTCACATCTGCCTTTTTCTCTGTCTGTTGGAGCCCTTTGGCTTTTGTCTTCCAGTTCCGAGTCTGCCACAAATGTGGATCTCTGGGAGATCCATCTGGTTTTGTGTGTTGTGCAAGGCATTAACCCCAGCGGAACATCTGCTTCCCAGGTGCCTGTGCCCAGGGACACTGGGCGGGTTGCATGGTAATTCCCTGATTACACTGGACTATATTTTGCTCTCATTCATTACAAATCCTGCTTGGGCCACGTGCATTTGTGTGGGTGGAAATAAGCAATAACTGCATTGTCGTCAGAAAAGCTGGATGTGCTTGCACCAACTGGCAATCTGGCTCTGTAACTTCATCATGGACATTTCAGCCCCGAGATGGTAAATCTCATGGTGTTCACTCTGGTCTAGGCTGGCTCTGTGCTGCTGGACCATGCTCAGCAGTGGGCATACAGCCTACTAGCAACCACGAGCCTCCTGTGCATCTCCTCCTGCCCTGACCCAGCTCCTCCCCTGGCTCTCTGCTGATCATCAGGGCTCTGAAGTTGCTTTTGGGGCCACTAGTGCTCTCCTGCAGAGATGTGGCTTCGAGAGGAGATCCAAGCCACGCTGCCATTTTTCCATGGGCTACATGCGTTGCTGGCATTCCCACCCCCAACGTGTTTCTGTTTTGTTCCAGAGAAACACAATACTTAGGGGCACTGCATGGGACTCGGTTCCCGCTGTGTTCAGCTCTCTGCAACCTGAGCTGCTGAGAAGAGGCCCCATGCCGTGGGTTTTATCCATCATCGCTTAACTGTAAGACACGGCCTGGGAAATCAGCGTAGCATTTCCCAGGGGCTCATCCCAGCAGGACCATGGGCAAAGATAGCCCCTCCTATCCTTCTTTCCATCTTAGACCCCCATCCCTGCTCCCCAGTGCTGCTTTTCTTTCTCCCCACCCCCAAACTTGGCTGATGTGGCTGAGCCAGCTGCTGGGGATCCAGTTCTGTAGGATGCTGCCCCTCGGCATCGCTGTCACGGTTGCTGCTAGGGCTGCTGACCTGAACGGCTGCAGCTGAAGCAAAGCTACACTTCTAACATCCGTCATTACTAAGAGGAGCTGGCAGAAAGGGGAAAATGAGAGCAGTGAAATATGTGGAGATATAGATACAGCCTGGATAGTGGTCACAACTCCCTTGGCCACGTTGAAGCCTGATAGCAAGAGTGTTCCTGGCTTTTTCACCCTTTGCATCTAAGGAAAGCCTCCCCAAGGGTATCTTTAACCCCTTCCAAAGTGAGGTGCCCAGCACACTCCTTTTTCAGCAGTGTCTGACAACTGTCTCTGTTAGTGGCATGATGTTTGGAGGGAGCCCGTCTGCCAGGCAGCACACAGTGCATTGATCATCCAGCCTGGTACCAAAGAGCCTCCCGCTACTCCGGTGCATGCTCCATGCCTGCTTTGCTGCTGACAGGGAATGGACAGTCTGCACCAAACCCCTCCTTTCCAGTCTAATCCTGAACACTTCTCTCCCTGTCCAGCTCATCTCTCCACAATGGAAACCAGTTGCATTTCAGATTTGGGTCAGGATCCCTCTCCCTCTCGGTGACGGGGAGTGCTGGGGTTTGGTTCAGATCTCCAGCAGTTCATCCACGTGCTGATGTTGGGTGCAAAAATCTGCTCCCAGGGAGTATTCCACCCCTTAGGCCAGAGGCACAGCAAAGTGCCTGTTGGTATCAGCGCAGGGAAGAGCATGCACGTTTCCTCTGATCTCTTGCTTTCTTTGTATCTCTCTCCCTTGCAAAAAGACATCTGAGTCTTGCAGGGTTGTCTGCCTTGATCTTTGGGAACAAGGCGTGCTTTGTAGCCTATATTCACAGTCAGGAAGCTGGAGGAAAAGGGAAAGGCAAACTGTTCTTCCCAATAGAGAGATCAGTGACGGAGGTGCAGGGATGCAGTTTGACTGATCTTGCTCCCAATGGCCCCTTAGCATGTTTATAGCATTGAGATGTTTTCGATGCATGATCGTCATGGTAGCCAAGTGTTGCATCACAGGAACATCCTACTGTGTCAAACCAAAGATCTCCTGGCCCTGACCGCAGCTAATTACACATGCCTAGAGAAAATGTAAGAAGAGAACAAGTGTGTATTGACATTTTTCCAATAGCCTGTCCCACCTGCTATAGCTAACAGCAACTTCAGAACTTCCTAAGCTAGAGACAGTGTCATAATTTGCAATAGCTTTTGATAGATTTTTCTTCCCTAAGTTTTTCCAGTCCCTTTTTCAGCTCAGGTTAACTTCTGGCATCAGCAGCATCCTCTGACAAGGATATTTACATCAATAAAGGGAAACGCTCCCATTTACTTTTGTCTGCTTTGAATCTGCTTTCCAAGAATTTCACACAATACCATCTATTTCAGTGGCAAAAACAGTGACTCCCCGTACACCTCCTCCGGCCACTTGCTAATTTGCAGATCTCGTAACCTTTACCCTTCAGCCTTCATCTGCAAGTACCCCCCATTACAAAACACTGCATATCATGGGATCAGACCTAGGTAGCTGAAAAGCAGATGCCATTTCTGCTGCTGTGACTCTCCTTAGAGCTACCAATCACAGGTTGCAGGATGACGCAGTCACAGATGCACAAAAAGAAGAGAACGTTATCTTTTTTTTAAAATTCTTTATTTATAAAAAAGTACATTTTTTTTTCCACAGCTGAGCCACTATTGTTTTTTATACAAGTAAAAGGAAGGGTGATGGGACACCCTGCCCACAAAAATTATAACCATGAAAATGTCCCCCCCCCAGATCCCAAACAAACAAATTCTTACAAAGGATGGAAAACAAAACAACAAACAAAAATCATAAAAGTCCATTACATTATTATTATTTTTATTTTTATTTTTTTACAAAAGCACTTACAACACAGATTACAAAAAAAAGGGGGGGGTTGGGGTTGTTTGTCTGTCTGTAGTCTTTATCCCACAATTATAATTACAACAAGAGGAAGAAGGAAAAGAGAGATAAAATCATGGGAGTTACGGAATCACGTTTTTAAAAAAAGAAAGGCAAAAGAAAAGAAAAACCAGATCCTCAGTGAGAATACCTCCACCAATACCAGTTTACGCTAGCAGAGGAACTGACTCCATATGCTTCTTACATTCACCCCCAAGTACACAACATTTGGAAAGTCACACTGGTCCAAAGTACAAACACACCCCCTCTCTAAGGCTTGGGTTTCTTTCCCTTGCTGGTGGACTCAATCCTCCTCTTCTCCCCACTGCAGAAGGCAGCACCCCCTGCTCTGGCACCCCAGCCCTGGCTATGCTCTGCCCTGGCCCCCCGGCCAGCCCCTGGCCCTCCCCACCCCGTGCTGCAGACCCACAGCCCCTGGGGAGAGGTCAGTGAGTTTTAGACCCAAAGCCTTCGCGCCCTCCCCTGCCCCAAGGCTTCCCCTGCCTCTCTCAAGGAGTTGCTCCAACTGTCACCAAATTGCATCAAATGGGGACTGGAGGGAAAGAGAGGGGTGAAGCTGCAGGCTAGGGGAGGGTGTCTAAGCCAAGCAGAATAAAGAACAGGCACCGGCACACACGATGTGGCAGCATCTCCCCTCCCCACAGCCCAGCAGTGCAAACCCGAAAACTTCAGCATCACCGCAGAAGGGTTTGTGAAACATGGGAACCTCCTAGTGAATTCTAACCTGTTGGAAACACGCTACAACCTGCCCCACTGCTGCTCCAGAGATACTCCCCCCTTTCCACACCCCTGAGCTGTGTGCAGCCTGCAGGCTTCGCACCCGTCTCCACACTGAGCTGGGCAACAGGGCTTCCCCTCCTCTCGAAACTCCCTCAATCTGTGTGTGTGCCCCTGCGCTCGTGTGCATGTGCATGGGAAGGGAAAAGAGGAAAGGAGCAGTAGCCCCCGTTCTAATTGCACTCCCTTCTCTTAATTGCTCGAAGATCAGTCTTTTGAATCTTTCTCTCTAACCCTCAGTGATCTCTGCTGAACAGTTGTTGTGTTTCTTTTTTGACTCAACCTCAGGAAAATGGCTCCCTTTGTCCCTTATGTCTTTGCAATCAATTTGGTTGCTACCATTTCAGTTTGTTTGATTTTTTTTTTCACTAAGAAATCTTCAGAGGTTTGGGTTTGGTTTTTTTTTCCCGTGGCTGAATGAAAATGATTTAACAACAGGGGAAAAAAAATCTAGCAATTAAATAAGGGAAAATAACATCACTAGGGTGAATTGCAATGAATAATCCTAGAGATAAGCCCCAGCAAGAAAACAGCTGGGGTGTCTTTGTGCATAAACTACAGGCTCGTTTTGGGTTGTGACACAGATGCATCTGCTTCAGTATGGCTCCCTGTACTCACACAGGGAAGGAGCTGGGGGCTTGGCCCAAATTCACCTGCATTTTCTTTGCTGAGATGGTGGGGACACAGGGACAAGTCCCCTGAGGAAAGAACAGATTGCCCCTCTGCCCCCCCCTCACAGCAGATTGTCCCTCCAGGGTGAGTACTACACGGTCTCCAGCACCTCCCAGGAAGCAGGATGCACATGGTCTTCAAGTTGGCATCTCTGCTGAGCTCACCCTCACGTTCCGGTGGAGACAGGTACCACTTTCTTCCTGATGCTGGTGGAAAACCTGATCTAATTACCTTTAAGGGCCTCCTCAGAGCAATTTAACCCAGAGAAAGGAATGATGCTATTACTGGATCAAAACAGCTCTCAGATGAAATATCAATCTGATTTTTTTTCCCCTCACACTTCTTTTTTTTCTTCTACCTTGCTATGGATTAATGGCTAATCACTTGGCTAATTACCACCCCAAGAGTCTCTTGGCCAATTAGCTGACCTTGCAAGGGACAGCAAGAAGCAAATCACTGCACAGAGGTGGCATTTCTCTATGGCTGTGGGGATAATTGTACTAATGGAATAATGCAAAAGGGCCCAAGGATGAGAGGAACGCTCTACTGAACCTTGAACTTGTAGGGTCCCTCACTGCTGTGCCAGGCAATACTGTCTAAGGATCCTCCACTCCAGGCTTGCTGAGGTTCTGGATGAAAAACAATCATTTGACCCCTCTTCTGAACCACACTGATGAGCTAGGTGGCTGAGCTCATTCCTAGACTTGTGCTGGTGTCATACTGGGGAGCAAAAAGTGTGATGTGGCAGAAAGGGAACTGAACTATCTTGGGAATACTATATTGCTCTGTTCTCTCCTTTTCTTTCTCTGACTCCCACCGGTTTTCTGAGCCCTCATTTAGGTAACTACGGGGACACTGTGAATAATTAATGAGTAAGTCAAAGAGGTTATGTCTCAAAAAATGACACCTCTAAGTGCAAGGCTAATAACTACCGAAGTGTATTTCTCAGGACTCCTTGTTCCTATTTCCTGCAAGCCTCGGATCACAAACAGTCACACTGTCCCATTGTCCCCCAGGCCTGTCTGCCCCATTTGCAAGGCTTTGTACCTTTGGTCTTTAGGACACAGCCTCACTGTGGGATGGGGCTCTGCAGTGCTGTGGAGCCAGTGCGGGTGAATTTGCCAGAGCAGATCAGCAGCCCCTGCCTGTGACTAATGTAGAACATGAAGGAATCGCTGCTGGAGCCTGCAGATTTTATAAAAGGTTGTTTTCTTCCAAATCCATCCCCTTGCAGCATGCATCTGTGCCGGGGGAAATTTGCAGAGGAGGGTCTGTGCCACCAGTTTCTCCTCTGCACTTGGTCATGGACCACCCAGAGTTTGGTGCTGGAGACATTGTCACCACTGTTTCCAGAGCCTAGTTGCGAAATTCAGATCTAAAGGATTATTCACTGGAGAGATGGACTTTGTGGAGCTTTGTCTCTGAACCACAAGCTGCGCCAGCTCTGCAGCATACCCCACGTTGCCCTGAAGTACACTGTGGCTAAGGTACAGTGCTCGGCGATGCTGCTCTGTCCTGATGCACAGGGTTCGGATTTGGGGAATTAAAGCCCTGTGGGTGCTGTTATCCCAAGGCACTGGAAGGAAGTCATTCCCTCTGCAGGTTTACAACCACCCCTAAGAATCAGCGATGTGGAGAGATGTTAGAGAAGTCATTTTACTGGGGGGTGCTTGGTAGTGGGGTGCTCCTGGTGGCAGTGGACGGCCACGGGAACGTTTAGCCTTGTTTTTTAAGGTTCAGCCTGAGAGATCCCGAGGGAATCTCTGCTCTGCTTTGAATAGATGTAAAGCAGCCTTCCTGTGACATCCGGCTGTTCTGCCAGAAGCCAGGAAGCAGGGAGGGCTGGCAGGAACAGCAGAAAGATTAGAGTGTAACAATCGGATTTCCCACTCCCCTACGCCACTAACGCAATAAGAGCAAGCTGCAAACTGTGGATGGCTCAGGCTGAGCTTCACCTTGTCCGGACCAAGCTAAAGGAAAGCATTGGAGGCTGCCCTGGATCAGAGATCTGACCTTGACTCATCTGCGTGGGTCTGACACTCCACCCTCCCTTCTGTAGCAGGATAACCACTGGATGCTATGGAACAAAACCCAGCGGGTAAGGCAGGAGGAGAATTAGTCCTGCTATTTTTAGATGTGCATGATAATACAGCTCAGAAAACTGGGGATTTCTTTTCAAACAAAAGATTTATTTATACATGAAATTAAAAAAAAAAACAACCCACGAGAAGAAAAATAAACCCCAACCCAATGAATCTAATTTGGATACGGTCAGTGTCAGTCAGAGGGCCCTGAAGTCTGGAAACCCATTTATCCACAGAGCAGAGACAGCAACAATCCAAGCCTCCCCATCACGATGCAGTGGCTCAAGGGAAGGTGGATGCGATCAATACTCCAGGCTCACTTACTCCTGCCCTGGCTATCAAGCCTTTGCTTAGAAGAGGGACGTGATATTGAAAAAGTGGTAATTAATGCAATCTAAGCAATATATCTAAGGGGTGGGGTTGTTGCTAGGAGAGTTAGAGAGAAGCACCCCCATGCTCTGACCCAAAAAAAAAAAAAATGTAAACACATGACAATTAAGTCTTAGTGGTATAATAAAACTCAGGGGCCTGATCCTGTACTGAAGCCCTCGAAGACACTGGACGGCACCCTGGGAGAGCCGTGCCGGGCTCTGCAAGCCAGAGCTGAAGGCAGTGGGTTTGTGGGAGAAGCGAAGCGGTATCAGTTGGTCCCCTTCCCCAGGCAACGGCAGCAAGGTGTGTGCACAACAGGGCGTGCACAGGCGCTGTGCCATAGTTCACTGCTCTGTGGCTGGTACGAGCAACAAGAACAGCAGCAAGAACAAAAAGAGCCAGCATTTCTCTGAGCCATCACAGGGGAAAAAATGTCAGCAATAAATACTCCTTTCCTTTCTTTTAAAAGAACACTCAAAGACAGAAAATGAAAAGCCAGGAAATAATAAATTGTAGGAGGAAAATGGCAGTTCTGTTTCTCTGCCCTGCTATCAGCCCATACACCTGGGGTTTGTTCTAGGGCTCCTTCTCCCCCCACCTCTTTTTTCCTTTTATTGAGTCATTAAAAACTGGGAGTGGATCTCCCCAGGCGTGCAGTGGGCAATGGGAACCCTACCCAAGCTCCACTGAAAAAGAAAGTGATTAGGAAAAAAAATTAAAAATCAGTTCACCTGATAATGGCACCTATGTTTCCATTGCCATAACTTTTCCTGGCCTCTGTCCTTCTGTGGACAGCCCACTTGACCCCCTCCCAAAGTTAAAAAAAAACAAAACAAAGACGACAACATACAAACAAATTCCAGTGTTTCTGGGGTGCGGAAGTGGGAGGAGGAACCTCGGGGAGGGAAGTGGGGCCAAAGGGCACTCTGAGACATGAAGACACAAACAGAGTGTAATATACAGGCTGGGCAACAGTCGTTAAAGCAAATAGTAACACCTAAGCCATCGACCAATACAAACACCACAGAAGGGGATGAAAGTTGTCAAGAAAAATTAAAAAGCAAAACCAAAACCGAGAAAATAATTACCCAACCTCCCACCTCCCGTACGCCCCGAAAATGATCTGTAAGCAAAGCTGCCCTCCCTCCCCGCTCGCCCCAGCCCGCCTTTCCTGCCAGTGCAGGGAGCGTCCCAAAGTCTCTGCCGAGCGCCCAGGGCTGGCCGGGGCGTGCGTGCGTGCGCGGGGGTGAGTGTGCGTGCAGTGGGTGTGCAAGCGGCCGCAGCACGCTCGGCTCTGCTCTGCTCGGCGGGGATGCAGGGGGAGTGGGAGGGCATCACTCGTGTGTACGTGTGTGTGTGTGTGTCTGTGTGTGTGGAGTAATGGGGTGCTGAGCTACACGTACCACTCTTTTTTGGAAATAAAAGATCCGTCGTTCTGTGAGACCATGTTCTCTGCTATGTCGAGCTGCTCGGGGTCGTACTGGAAGCCGAGTGTCCTTTCATCGTAAGGTTCAGGGTGTGCTTCCCCCTCGTCTACCGTGAAGTAAGGCCGCTTAGCATC
The DNA here is from genome assembly GCA_013400615.1 of Syrrhaptes paradoxus. Classification (NCBI taxonomy): domain Eukaryota; kingdom Metazoa; phylum Chordata; class Aves; order Pterocliformes; family Pteroclidae; genus Syrrhaptes; species Syrrhaptes paradoxus. Next base: position 66,233 of record VZTO01000679.1, on the reverse strand, counting down.
CTCCTCGTATTTGTTGGGGACACCCAGCTTGCGCTCGCCTCCTGCATCCTCGTCCTCGTCTTCGTAGGTGCTGCTGCCCAGCGGGCCTGGCTTCTTCTCGTCGTCCGAGTCGTCGGGATACTGGAGGTTTTGGGCCATGGGGGGGTGATGCTGCGGGATGCCAGCTTTGCTGTAGCCATTGCCGTACACGTGCTTCTTTGTGCTGTAGTCACCCTTGAAGGTGTGACGCCGGCGCCGGAGTACCACAAAGAGCACCACGGCCACCACCAGGACCAGCGAGACTCCTCCCACTATGCCCCCAATCACCGGTGTGGGGATGTTCGGCTGCACCATGGATTTGCGATCATCGATTGGAGACGGGGTGTAGGGAAATTCTGGGTAGGAAAAGACAGATGGAAGGGGGAACAGTGTCAAACCATGCGGAAACGCGCCCTCCCTCCATGCTTTCATTGCCATTTTTGGGGGGTGGAGGGGTGGGAAGATGAGGGTAAGGAACAGGGAAGGGAAAAACTAGGGAAAGGGGAAAAGGGTGCATCCTCACGGGGGTCAGCGCACAGGAGCTCTGCCTCAGCGAGGGGAACGCAGTGTGCCGTGCCAAGCTCGCCAAGCCTCATGCAGGAGCCCAGCAGGCTGGAAGCAGTGTTTCCCTCCCCACCCCACACGGTTTCTCCAGACAAGCTCAGATCCCACAAGCCCAGTGCCTTGAGACCAGGACGCTTTCCGTTTTATTGATGACATTTCAGGTCCAGTTTATCAGAGCACACTGACAGCCCCAGGAGCAAGACCCAAACCCCATCCGACAGCGAGAACCGAGCTGCTATGACTGCTCCCGTAGACATCACACTGGACCTGCCAGCTTTGCATCCCCATCCTCAGCATCCCAGCCCAGCCTGACCCCAACCAGTCTATGTCGGGCCAGAAGGCAGCAGCACCTTGTGATCTCCCCTCCCACCCACCGCACAAGTGATCTGCACCAGCTCAAGGTCACAGCTGGCTCCCGAAGGAACTTGCTGACCTGGCTGTGCCCTGCAGCACAGGGACACTGACTTCTCACTGTTTCTTTTTCTTCTGCTATTACTGTGACCAGTGTAGTGCCACTACACGTGCTAATCTTGCTCCTTGCTACCCTGACCTAATTAAACAATTTAATAACTCAAAGAGAAAAAGAAAAGAGATGAGAAAGAAGCTCTCTTTCATCCAGTTCAGCACCTACATCTCAGCCTAGGACTCAAATGCCCCTCTGCAAGACGTTATTGCTGCTCTGGCTCCTCCTGGCCCTCACTTTTTACCCTGGCAGCCAAGGAGAGGCACAGACCAACTCACAGTCTCAGCACCTCCACCCAGAAAAGCAGCCAGGTCGGGGTGATGGGGATGGCAGAGTCTGACTCCTACCCCCTCTTCATGCGCCTGCGGGACTGCTGCTGGCTGCCACGTTTCTGCATTAGGGCAGGAAGCCTCGAACAAGCAGGAGCTGAGTGGGTTTCCCTGCAGCACAGCTTAGCCCAGCTGCTAAGGAAGAAGGAGGAAAGAACCTCCCCTGGGTAGAGGAAGTTCTTGAAACAGCTGCAGATTTTGGACAATGGTACTGAACTCAAGTAACTGCTGGCCTGATCCTTGCAGCTTAAACATTGTGCTTGTGCCTGTGAGCTGTTTCATTCCTGCTTTTCCTGACACATCATCCCAACAGCATCTTGGTTTCTGCAGCGCTGACTTGCCTTGAGCAAAGCCTCACGAGCCTGAAACCACACACAGAGCAGCACACTGGGCAGAATGGGCTGGGGGACAGGCAGATGGAGGGGCTCCCTGCTGCAGACAGAATGAGGAGCAAGACACTGTGCAGGCAGGAGCCAGCATTTCTCTCCAAAGACAGCCTCCAGAGCAGGAGCATGGACATGTATTACAGCACAGGGAGCTGGGATTGGGTCCTGGAAAGCCAAAACCACACGTTGCACCAACAGAAGGCTTGTCACAGCCAGCTGGTTAATGTCTCTCTGCAGAGACAGCAAGAAATGTCACGTCCGTCCCGTGGTAGACTTGGCTGCTAAGGGCTCAGCTTCAACCACACAAGTGTCCACAGAGCTCTTCCCACCCCTGCCCATGCCACCTCGCCAGTCCTGCTCCTGCCCGTCACAGCCTCTGCGACCCCGTGGAGCCCTATTCCCAAAACTGCACACACAGCAGGGGTCCACCTGGAGCTTTATTGGGAAAGACCAGCAAGCTGGCTCAGACCCCCGGGGCTATATCTTTGATTTTCCCCCACCCACAGCTCTGATATGAAGACTCGCTTTTCCCCACAGCAGGGCTGATTTTGTGCATGGGACCATGGGTCCCAATATGCCACCCTGAGAAGACCCAGCTACAGCGTGCATGCTGGGTGCAGGGTCCCTAAAGCCATACCGATCCCCTCTGCCTCCCAGCTTGGCCCATTTTTCTATTAAAAGCCTCATTAACAGCCCAGGTTGGACACATGAAGTGAAAGGGGGAATATTTTTCTACCTTTCTCACATCTATTTATTTTTTTCCTGCCCTTTCTGCTGCCCGCCCCTGAGATAGCACTTGCCTACCCGCCACCCCCCTGCCACTGCCAACGCCATGGACACAAGAACTATCACGCCGTTGTGTTGGATTTCACACGTTGTTCAGAGAAGGAACTATTTCTGCTCAGATACCAGCCCCATCCTCCTCGCAGTGGCCCAGTTCCCATGCCAGAGAAAACAAAACCAAACTGTGAGAAGAGAGGGAGAAGAAAGACGGGAAGATCGCAAGCCAGCAGCTGAAACCATCCCCTCCCTACCCACATAGTTTCCTCCCCCCTCCCCATCGACCCAGCGCACTCCCCCGGAGCTGCAAACGCCAGCGGCTCTGGGGATGCGGTGGGAGGACGTGGCTAAGGGGGGACGGGTACAAACCAGGCGTGAGGGACCCAAAGAGGAGGGGGACAGGCTGCTGCGGAGCAGGGGAGGGCACAGACCCACCACCGCCGCTGGATGGCGGTGCAGACCGCTGCTGGCTGCCCGTGGGCACCCCCGGAGCCCCTCACCGTGGCCTTGGGGCTGCAGCAAGCCCAGGCTGAGCTGGGAAGGGATGGGGGGGTCCCAGGCAGGCGCCCTGGTGTTCAAGGTTAATTAATGACTTGGGACGGGTCCGGCTCTCACTGGGTGTAGCTCCGCACGCATCCACTGCTGCCAGCCCCACAAAGGGGATCTACCCCTCTGCCCACCCAGCTTCGTGTCTGGGGTGCAAATTTAGAGCAGCACTGCAGCCTGGGGAGAGAGAGGGGAAAGTGTGGGAAAAGGATCCCCTTTTTGTGCTCGAGGGGTGCGTGAAATTTCTGGAAACTGGTGCCGGTGCCTTGAGCTTGCTGGGGGCCCCATGTGAAAAATCCATTAGGAAGAGTCTGGAGAGAATTAAAGCCACTGTGAAAAGCGGACTGGAGAAACAGGAGACGGCAGAGTGGAGGGAGGGGGAACAAGCAAGGCTTTAATGCCAGCATAAAAAGCCTCCCTCCCGCCTCCTGCTACCCCCGAGCCCTCATAAAACCAGGGAGTGCTGCATGAATAGGAATTAAAGCAGCAATACTATCTGCCCGCTGCCCGGCTCTGCCAGCTGTTGCATTCAGCCCAGCTTCCCGTCCCCGTGCCAGGAGCCGGACCTCTGGGGCGGCAGCTGGGAGTGCAGGGAGACGGGGGTGACCCTGGGCTTTGCCCTGGCACCCAGCCCAGCCCACAGGTTCTCTTTCATCCCCACATGCAAGGCGGAGGGCTTGAGCATCTCCCTGCTCCCCCCCAGCTCTGCTGGGTTCCCATCCTCGTGCTGGGGACAGGTGGCTGCTTTCCCCAGGATGGGACCTGCCTCCTCTGGGGGGTTTCCCCCACCTCCCGCTGCACGGCTGGGAGAGGCACAGGGGCTTCTCGCACCCAGGGAAATTAGGAGGAGGCCTGGCAGCACCCAGGGGCATAGCAGCGCTGCCACTGCACTGACAAACCAGGACTTTCCCATCGTTACGAGTGACTTCAAAAATACTGATTTTAGAATCATGTATTTCTTTTAATGGTTGGTTTCAAAAAAAAAAAAAAAGAGATGTATGCAAATCATCCTGCCTGTCCATCAATCCCTTATCTAATGATTTTGAACCTGCTGGCCAATTTCAGTGGTATCTGACAGAAGAAGAATGAGCCTATCACAAAGGCTGTCCCTATCATAAAGCTCTTGGAGCGAGCTGGAATGGGATCCCGGCAGAGGTGGGAGCTAAGCCTCATTAGACATCAGAGAACCCACAGGGACAAGAGACTGCTCCCAAGGGCAAGAAGGGCCCAGATCAGAAAAAAGCATATTTTTAGACACGAAGTAATTCTTCTGTGATATGCAGATCCACAGGAAACCAGCTTCCAAAAGCCCTTCTGCTCATCACACTGCTTAGATATTTTAAAAGATAATGCTTCCTGTGGACACATTTTTTCTTGAAGTCACATTTCCATCGTTTTCCCTTCAATCTTAAGGGCCAAGGAAAAACCCAGCACCAGCCGAGATTCTCACTGTAGCCACAGGCATTGAGAAAAATGTCAAACTCCATGACAGACAGACATAGATGTCACACATCATGTGTCAGCCCAAGCTGCTCTTTGCACGAAGCTCCTCCAGAGGCAGACTCTGCATTTCCTTCTGCCTTGGAAAATCAAACACCTGCTGCAACGGGAGCACACCCCAGCCCAGGTGAGCAGCAGCTCCAGGGAGGAGCAGGAACCTTAAATCTGATGGGCTCATGGAGCTTCCCAGTTCCCAGACGGCCTCAGCAAACACAGTGGTGACCGTGTGGGTTTTTAAGAGACAGATTGCTGACGGCAAACTTTCCCTGCCGGCACAGTCCACGCCAAATTATCCCCGGACTTTGACCCGCTGTGTTACAGATGTGTACATGAGTGAAGACAGGGAGATACCTCCCTCAGCCCGGACAGGGCTGCAATTTGAGAAGCCTGTAGTACTGCTGTCCTTTTTCCTTCACAGCTGCCCTTGCACCTTTGCATGCCCATCTCCGGCTTCAAGGGATCCTGCCTTTCCTCTCCCTGCCAGGGATTTCTGCTCTCCTCGTGTGGAGCAGGGCAGGAGGGAGAGGAGGCAGTGGGGGTGGAAAAACCACTGGCAACTAATCCAGAAGTTTAGCAGCTGCCACTGGCATTTCAGAGTGTGACGGCTTGTAGGCCAGATGCCAAATGTCTCTTAGGTTTTAATCTCTCTGTCAGGACACCTATCGCTTGTCAATCAAGGGCTGCTCCCACAGGGGCTGCTGGCAGTGATGCTATCAGACAGGATGCAGCAGACAATCCTACCCACCATCCAGAAGGTTAGCATCAGATGGATCCCCAGGCTTGCTCCTCTTTAGCCCCTGGCCCTACATCCTCCCACCTATAGCAGCCACAAGTGCTCACTGGTGCAGCACAGCATGGCCCTGGCTGGGGATTTAACACTTGCTGGAAAGGGCTTTCTTTTGCACTCCGAGCAATGTATATGCACTGCTGTGCACAAGCCCATACAGCCAGGCACATCTTCATAAATACATGTGCATCCACACATGCCAATGCATTAATGCTCTTGCGTCCTGCATGCACACGTGGCTGTGCAGCAGGGCACCCCTGTACGGGCAGCAGGTCTGGGAGGCCCGTTTGCACGCCTAGATGCAGATGGGGTCACACATATGTGTGTACCATGACCACCTCTCTGTGCAGGACCATCACACCCATGTGCAGGCACGCAGGGACACACATGCTGGCCCAGGCACTCTATAACCACAGCCTTTTATTATGTCACCCAACCGCCTGTAATAAATAGTTACATGTCACACTACATGGCTTGGCTGCGACTGACAAAGGTCCTGCAAGGCAGGAGAAGCTATTATAGGAACAGATTGCTGGAATAAAATATTAAATTTCCACTTATCAATCTCTTTAATGCGCTGTAACTCTAATAGAAGCGTTCAGCCTTCTCCTGAGCAAATCGCCCTCCCCATGAGGGGGCTGAGCTAGCCCTGCACTCCTCCTCTCTGGGGCTGGGGGGGGGGGATGTCTGTACCCGATGAAATAGGAGGTGGAAAGCTGCTGCAGGGCTTTCTCTGCATCAGCCTTCTGGTTTTTTTTCTCCCAAGGCTGGCTGCTCACTAGATTGAACTCCATTTATTGCATGCAGCTCTTGAAAGAGGTTTCGTGGTCCACTGACAATCCCTAAATTGCCTGCAAGACCCAAACAAATGTACCTGTAATAGCTGAACGAGGACGTCTGAGCCCTCCCCAGCAGTGGTCTAATCGGTCCTTAGGGAGAGCTGGATAAACATATTCAGATCCCATGAATTATTAAAAGCTTTTTTTTTTTTTTAATGTGGTGGAGCCCTGGCCTAACGGACTGGCTGCTAATCCCTCCTAGAGGGGCAGCTGTTGGTGTGCCCCCCCTTCCCTCTCATTTAGCCTCAGCCCCACAGTTTGGACCTTTGGTGATAAATTGAGATTATAGGCAGGCAGATATCAACCCAAAGTAATTTCCCAGAAATCCTGCCAGTCCCCACTTCCCTTACCAAACTGTGCTGATGGAGTGTGAGAACGACGCTCTACCAGTCCCCCCGAAGAAATGCCAGAAAGGGGGATATTTACCGAAGCCCAGAGGGGGAGCCCACAGACCCTCGTCCCTAGAGGAACCCAATGTGACTGCGGCGCTGAGACAGAGAAAATGCTGGCAGGTGGCAGCAAGAAATACAAGGAGAGGGAAATATAAAGAGAGGGCTGTGTCTGGTGTTGGGGAACATGTGTCCTGACAGCGCAAGAGATACAGGGTGCTCGGACAGACAGAACGACAGCAAGAAATGGATGTACAGGCTGTGCAGAAATGGAAAACGAGACACGGTGAAGAGAGCCGGTTCCTCTCTAAGTCTTCTGCAATATCTATCCCACCTCCTTCTCTGTGGCTGGGGACTGAGCTTGGAGGCTTTTTCCCTCCATTCACCGTTTCAAATGTGCCCCAAGGTGCTAGTTACAGCGAGGGATGGTTTTCTATTGCCAATGGGAAGCGACTCTGCTCAGTTTGTACCAGGCAGTTGCAGGTACACAGAAACACAGGGCCTTCGGTGGCAACTCCCATGAAATGGCCAGCAGCTGAATGGATTTTGGCCATCAACTTCCCCTGGCTTCTGGCAGTTGGGCAGGGCAGGTGCTGTGCCCCATCTATCCTGAACAAAGAGCTTTGTTATTCTGGTGCCTTTCACTGGCAAATGAAAAATCCCCCAGAGAAAAGCATACACCAGGAACAACTCAGCAGGCAAGGATCCAGGACAGGAGGTGTGAATTAAAGGCCTGCTACAGTGATAATGATCATAAATAAATAGTTGGTAATTAGCATCTAATTAGCACATCCCATCCATTGACCTCCAAGCCCTTGGATAGAGGAAGATTAGCTTGGTTTACCCATGTTACAGAAGAGGGGAACGGAGGTGGTGAGGGTGACAAACACAGTGTTATTGCTAATTTCAGGAGGTCAGCTGCTGGGGCCTCGTCTTTACCCTCGCTCATCACTTACCACTGTAGAGAGCGGGTGGAAGGGGCTGGAGCTTGGCCCCTCTGAGAAGCCCGTTTCATCACTCCCAGGTTAGACAACTCCTCGAGGACTGGGGTGGCTCAGAGAGGTGGCCTGCTATCAGAACAGATTTGCCTGGGGCAGGACAGCAGGAAGAGCTAACAACCTCGGGAACCTGTTCTGTATTTCCCATGCCTTGGGGAGCCCCCAGCACCCCTCACTGCCCATCCAGCTCGGGAGGCACCTGTGCTGTCTGCAGCATTGGCAGGATCCAGGCTCACCTGCCTGCAGTCACAGCCCCGCTGCTCTCTCCAGGGAGAGGAACACCCCGCGGTCCCTGCTTTGAGCCCAGATGGAAGAGTGGCCGTATGGTTTGTGCTGCCTGCCTGGCAGTGGTCCCAAGCTGGGGTGTAGGGGGAGCACCCAAAGGACACCAGCGCTGAGCCCCCACAGCACTGCTGGCCAGCTGGGGGGCTAGAGGGGAGCCTCAGCAAGTTGCCCCAGCTGCCAGGCAAGTCTCCCAGGCAGACGGCACTGCTTCATCCATCAGATGGTCACCCCATCCTCTGCCCCCCGAGAACCCAGAGCTCATTGCAGCGTGGCAATGCTGCAACTCACTACTGCAAGAGGTACTTCCATCAACAGCCACTTTTCCCCTTTGGTGATGCCCTGCAATACCACTTTGTCTCTCTGAAATCAGGCTATGGCCATATGTTATTTCTTCTGTTTAACCTATTTCTTGACATCACTTTCTCTCCCTGACACTACCTAAACATATCCACATGTCTTTTCCTCACTCCTGTGGCTACACTCATTTGCAAGTCATCAAATTCCTTCTGTCCCACATGACATCACACAGCATCACTTCCCACTGTCTGCATCCTGTGATGTTATTTCTCTCTGGAGCCCAGACAAGTGCTCACAGGCTCTTGGTAATCTGTGGCAGCCAGGTGAGCAAGTGCACACACCACCATGGTGTTGGCAAGAGCACAAATGAAAAATCATGAGAATTACCTAACATCAGAAACACCAAACATCATCCTGAACAAATGGCTCATCCATCTCATGCTTTACTGCCTCAATGGCAGTCTATATCCTCATCCTACTCTTTCTTCTACCTTCTAATAAATATCTGCCTGACACGTCTTCGCTTTTATCATGTCCAATGATCTCTCTGAATCCAAAGCAGAGACAAGGGAGAAACAAATTGAATGTATCTTGGTATAAGAAAGGAAAAGACAACAAGAGGAAAGGAGAAAAAATCCAAGCCAAACCAGTGCAAAACCAGTGCAACGCAAAGAACTTCACTGCTCCCTTTGCATCACAGAACTCCCCACCCCTAGAAGGAGACACCGGTGATTAAGACAAACGTTAAGGAGATGTAACTGACTGGTAGCTGTCAGCCGCTCGCACTCTCCTCTCCCCACCTCCTCCTCCTCTTCTGTCTTTCAAAGCACACCAAGCGTTTTCCTACCTGTAACATTGACTTCCACCAAGCCCGACCGCGTGCCGATGGCGTTGGAGGCCTCACAGATGTAGGTGCCAGCCATGCTGTAGGAGACAGGCCCTTTGAAGTAGATGGTGTTGTTCTGGATTTCCACGCTCCCTGGCAGAGTCCCATTTGGCCTAGGGGAAACAAAGGTCACGGTTAGCGCCGGAGATGATACTCACTAGGGTCAAGCAGAATTGCAGAGGGGACACTGAAAAGGGACCCCAGCCTGACTCTGCTTTGCTCCAGTTTCCTGCCCATGTAACTCTCCTGGGCAGCTGATCAGCAAGTGTTAATTGCAACTCAAGCTCAAGGAAACTGGTGCTGATTTAGAGCCGTGCCATCTGTGACCTGCCCATGTCAGAACAGTCAGATAAGTGTGAAACTGGAATAATGCAAAACCAAGTCTAGAGATATACAGAATAAATGAACAAAGGCAGATTAAAAAAATTTTTTAAAACCCTGTGTGTTAGGAAAAGACACACATGGCCTGGTTATTCTTAATTACTGAACCAAAGTAAAGTAATTACTTCTCTTAGGCAATTAAAAATTACTCAAGTAATTCTTTCCCCTCCTCCCGACAAAAATGTGCACATATTGTCAGCAATTCGTATGAAGCAAAAGGGAATAATGGGGTATAATTAGGTTTGTAAAGAAGTGCCTAAACGCACACGCAAATATTTTACATGTCTACATATACACACAGGCACACATGTATACCAAACACATCAGTCTTTCCCAGCTACACCGAGCCAATGATCCCAAAGCTGATGGAAGAACAGAACAGTCTAACATTTGTCCTCTGCCTATGGGTGAGTCAGGGCCCTGAACCTACAAAGACAAGAGCACATCTGAAAACTGTGCAGTGGGATGCTAAAGGAGGCTATTGCTTCTTCTAACAGCTCCCCTGAGTGTTGCTCATCACCATCCAAAGATTGAGAGGAAAGCACGGCTGGTTTTCACATTCCAGGCCAGAGAAAAACATCATCAGCAGTAATTGCCTCCTGACTCCCAGGAAGGGGAAGCAGCACCTATGAGCACACGGATAAACCAAAGACGTTGGTGGATATTTCTCTGGCTACCCAGCCAAAGAAAGGAAGAAACAGTCTGATATTGCCAAGTGGCACTGTGGGAAGGAAGGGGATAGCCATGGACCTAATTCCCATTCTTTAGCTCCCTACACATGTGCATGCTGTATGCCTAGGTGGCTGGCTGCAGTACCATTATTTACCAGGCTTTCATCCCATCTGCTTGGTCTGCCTCCTCCTTGCAGGGCCATGCCTACAAGCAGCCTGGGACCAAGAACGGGAGAGCAGGAGTCTGGGTTGAAAGAACCAGGGGCAACACTGTACCCCAGCTTTTTCTTCCTCCTCCCTTTTCACCTCTATTTCCCATATTCTCACTCTCTACTTTCCTCCTCTTCTGCCTCCATTCTCCTTACCTTCAGCTGCACTCCATCTTTCCATCCTCTCTCAGGTCAATAATCCTATACTCTGTCCTAACTAACCAACCAAATGTGCAAAAAGGGAGAGACTGGGGAATCGAACTCAAGCGCTATCATCAGGCTTAGAAACCCACACTCTTTAATTTTATGCTTGCTCTCTCTCCATTTTATGCTTGCTCTCTCCACAGTTCCATCTCAAAGTGAAGTATTGATGCTCCCAGCCTCTTAGCTCACAGAGAACCCACAGGAAAACAACTCTTTCCAGTTTTAAAACAACAACAAAAAAATCATCAATCATGCAAGCAGATGGGGACCAACTCAATGCCTGGCTCAAAGATGTGCTGTTCCCAAGAATCATTTCTGCCAGAGCTGTATTTATTACCAGTGCAGCGTGTAAACCAGGTGCAGAAATGACACATCATACTCAGACTCAGTCACGCAGCGCCCTGCCCAGCTCTGACACCTGCATCCCCTGTTGTGTTTGAGCCTAGTTGGTAACTAACCCTCTTTCCTGCCCTGGGCTACAAAAACATCACCTGGCTGAGACATTTGGCACCTGGTTACCCTGTGCTTCAGCTCTCAGCCTGCCTCCAGCATCACTATCACAGCAGGAGCAGAGTGTCCCAACAGAGATCAGGGGCTGCTTGTGCTGCTGGCTGGCTGTACACAGCGACGGAGATCCTGATGCCCAGCTCTGCAAGCACTCAGCCTCCAACCCTGCATGGGAGCAACAGCAGAACAAAGGGATGAAATTACTTGCCCAACAGCTGAGAGAAAACCTGCTCCACGCACAAGGCTCACTTCAGCTCAATTTGCCAGCCCTGCCACACAGAGATAGCCTAATCTGGCATCCTCACCCACAACACTTTCCTGGCAATGCTGTGAGGAGCCCAGAGTGCCCCCTTGGAGTTTAAGTCAAACTGGCAGAACCAACAGAGGGAGAAAGCTGGGGATGAGAACTAGAAAAAAAGGCAAGAAAAACAATCCTCTTCAGACTTTCACTGCGAACAGTTTGATCTGGGAAGTGAAATGAGAGACAATATGCCTAGCTCCTTGCAAAGCCATGTTGAGAGCCTCTTTCCTGATGACAAATGCCAGCTGAAAAGAAGAAAGGATCTATTTGATCTTTCTTTTTTAAAGCTCCATGAGTTCTTATAGAAAAGAAAGAGGGAGAGAGAACCACCTCAGGTTGCATCAATTCCCATCCAACTCCCCAGAGACCCCTCACTCACTCTTCAGTTCTTTCAGTGTGTTCAGCCAAAAGTTGAAACCCTGGAGGACAAGGAATTTCTTCTATTTAATGTCCGTTGCATGGGGATGAGTACATCAAAGGGGAGCTCCTGCTTACAGCTGGGGCCGATTCCAGGGAAAGGTGATGAATTTTATACTATTTGTGCCCCTTTACGGAAGGGAAAGCCTGGGTTCTTTCCCAGCTCTGCTACTGAGACACTTAGTGATATGCTGGGCAAATTATTCGCCTTATCGTATCTCGGCTGCTTCATGTCACCAGAGCAGAATATTATTCCAGTGAAGTGAGAGTAAGAAGCTGACCTAGGTATTGAGGCTGCACTGAGCTGGTAGCAAGCTCCACCCCAGCCCAGTGGAGGGGGGCTGCGTGGGATCCTTACCCACTGCCCTTCTCTCCCGAGTCCGAGCTGGAACTGGTCCCTAACTGACCAGAGGGTGACTGAAGCTTCTACAGAGACTCCTTGGCCCTGTTCAAAGATCGTACGTGCTGCTGAGAGCAGAAGCACTGCAGGCACTTACAGCTTCCATTCATAGGTGTGAGCTGGGGGGTTGGCATCAGATTTGCATATCAGCTTCACATCCTTCCGGTTGAGAAACCAGTTGCCGTCAAAGCCCTCAATAGTGACTTCTGGCTCATCTGCACGGGGCCGAAAAAGAGAGAAAGGCAGGATGGAAAAGGAGAGGAAAGAGTTATGGAAAAGGAAGGGGGAGAACAAGAGAGATTGCAAGGTGGGAAAAATGATGGGACAAGGAGTGTCAGAGAGGGTGAATGAAGGAGAGAGAGAAGGGGAGGAACAAAGGGACATGGTGGAGGCAGAGAGAAAGAAGGTGTGGAAAAGAGAAAGCATATGATTATTCCAAGGGATCACTTCAGTTTTTACTCTCCAGAAAAAGAGAGCAGCCCCCCACTTCGGCCCCTCCACATCTTCCCTTCAGAAAAATCCTCTTTTGCCAGCCTTTATCACCCACCCCCAGGACTGACCATGCAGCATCGCTCTGCAGCCCTGCCCATGCTCACTTACACTGCACGTTGAGGGTCATGCTGTCGGTGAAGCGGTCCAGCTGGTAATTGACCACACACATGAGCTGCTGCCGGTGGGCTTCCCGGCTCGGCACCAGCCGGTACCTGCTGATCACTGTGATGGTGCCATTGCTATTCCGAATCTCCTGAAACTCCGCTTCCCCTTTGAGTTTGGTGTCCCAGGTGACAGTGCTAGGGGGCTTCCCATTAGAGGAGGTGCAGGTAGCTACCAAGATCTTTTCTGTCCTGCCAGACTTGGCGATAAGTGGCCGCTTGGTACCCTCCATCCGATTTGTGGGCTTAGCTGCAAGGAATTGCAAAAAAGAAGGAGAAGGAGAAGAAAGGGGTAAAAAGGATGGTTAGAAAAGCATCTCTACTACAACCCAAGAGACACCTAGCACTGAGCCTGTGATAGACCTTGTGGTGAATCCAGAGGTGTGCAAATTGCCAGCAATCTACTCTGGGGAAAGAATGGTGGAGGTGGCCTAGATGCACACAGACGATGGAAAGTCAGTCTTTTCCTGCCATAGGTTTTCAGCCCTATGTTAGAATGAGAAACCAGAACTGGAGAGCAAATGAATAATGTGGACCTTGGATAAGTCCTGTTCACTCACAACCCTAAGCTCCATGGACATGCTCTACTTGTGCTTAGGATCTATCTGTTGTCTTTTCTCTCTGTTCACTTGACAGCCGCCAGCTCATTAAAACTCACCACTTCCTTGGGCAACAGGTCACTGTTGCTGCACCTGCATGAAGAGATAGGGGAGCTGAGGCCTGCAAAGAGGAAGAGGTGTTCCTGAGACAGCTCAATGAAGCACCTACCCTGGGTTCCCTGCCCTTCACCTCTTCACAGTCAACTTGAAAGATCATCATAGGTATAATTTACACTCAAGATTCACGTTTGCCCTGAGTTCCCAGGACATGAGTTTCAGGTTCCTCCAGATCTGTTTAAGTGGAGGCAACAGTTCATACTACAAAGCTTGTCCAGGATCTTACCCAGCACAGTGAGGTTCAGTTGACTCTCCCGGTTGCCAGTTGGGAAGGTGGCAAACTCACAGATGTAAACTCCCTCATCCTCCAGCTCTAGCCGAGAGAGCTGAATGGTTCCATCTTTGAAGGAAGGGTTCCGAAAAGTCACCCGCTCTTTGTAAGGAACGAGGATGGAGACCCCCATAGCAGGGTTGTAGATGGCCACATTCTGCTTGGTGCCGTTCGTGACTTTCTGCCACGTGACCTGCGTGATCTTCACATTGGGGAGCGGATTGGTGAAGCTGCAGTGCAGGACCACGTCTGTCCCGATAAACCCCGAGACTGTGTCATTGACTAAGACAATCTGAGCTTGCAGCCCTGCAATAAAATGGACAGACATGAATATACATGTACTTCTCGGACAGAAAAAGAGAGAAAAAGAACGGTTCTTGGACATCAGGCGAACAAACTCCTTCACTTATTTCGTTTGCTTCTTCTTGGCATGGCTGATACAAGAACAGTCTATGGCTACAGGCACTCAGTACCTTTTGCAACTACCTGCACCCACCCGCAGCTCCTGCAGCTTCATTCCTGTCCATAAACACCTTCCCTCCCACAATTGGTGTTCACACTTCACTACGGCCAGCCCTAATGCTCTGCAGTGAACCTAGGGCTCACGATCACCAAAAACCACAAGGCTGGATCAATAATACTTTCCTTCCTTTTGTCTTCAACTTCAGATGACGCTAAATCAGTTACTGTAAACGTACAGAGCATGCGTATCTGGAGGCGAATGAAGGCACAGATATTTATCAAGACAGCATATCCTAACATATGGCAGCACACACTCAGACATCTATTTAATCCTATTGGAAATGCATCAGTAATTAAATGAGCTGCAAAGACTCAGCCCTGATTCCAGAGTAGCGATAGTTCCCATATAAGAACAGATTTATGGCAATGCCCATACACCTGGCACAATCTACCTGCATGATCTAGATTGTTTCTGTGGCCTTTTTTTATCCCCAAAAGTGGCTGCGTTTAGGAACCTTCCATCTTGTTCTACAGAGTAAAGATGTAAGGTCCTTCGGAAAAGTGGTGGCTGGTGTTCATCACTGATATCTTGTCTCAGTTGATTCCTCCCTTGGAAAAAAATGTCTCCCACCAGACTGACCCTGAAATTCATCTTTGGCTGCCATTGTGTCTTTCCCTAATCTGTATGTTTAGAGATAATGCTCTGGTAATTATACAGCCAGTATTTAGATGATAAATAAAACAGAGAAGCAAGGTGGTAAGAACAAGAAAAGCGGGTTTTGCTCACTGCTTCTGGCAGAATCTGCAACTGGATGTATTCTGGGAGAGCGAGAATAAAGGAAAGAAAGGGATAATAAAAAAAGAACGATGTATAAAGAGTGAGGAACATGAAAGAGTAATGAAAGACAGAGAGGCTGGGGAAAGAAAAACATTCACAGCAAGAGAAACAGGACAGCATCTTCTAACTGAGGGGACAGAGCATTCCTGCAGTGCTGCCCCTACGCTGTTCTTTCAGGGGACTGATGGACTCCCTGTGCAAGGCCAAAATGAACTCCTAGCCCCCAGGGACCCCTGGCAGACAGGTACTGTGACTTCTGCACAGGAACATGAGCAAGAGTGATCTCCTTCCTGCAGCTTCACACACACACAAGGGTACAAAGACTTCTCAACCACAAACACCGCCTCTACCATTCTCTCGGCACGCTCATGTGTTGCCCCCTTACTCCATGCCTACCGTCCTCAGCCTGATCTCAGTCCTCTAGCTCATCGAGAGCTCTTCTTTCTCCCCCTCCCATCCCTCCATGCCAACCCTGTGACCCTGAGGACAAGCCTCAAAAATCCAGCCTGGCCATGAGACGCCATCAGCTGACCACAGTCGTCAGCAATTAAGACCGAAACTCGGTCTCTAGAGCTTTGTGTGAACTTGCCCCCTTCCTTGAGTCAAGTGCTGCTTTGCCCCACACCCTAGCATTGCGGCTGGGTGCTGAGGAATGTTTTTCAGCGCTGCTTACAGCCACAGCAAAGCACTGGTGCCCTCAATTGCCTGCATGCATGAAGCCAGCGAGTCCTTAGAGGCTGCTAGCAGAGCTGGTGGGGCTCTACATCCCCCTCCCAGTGCAGCCCAGCCACTTTCCCCATGCATGTCCCTCCAGAAACCAGGGGGAAGGGATGTTCCTGCCCTGATAAGGACACAACTGGACCATGTTTCTCCGTGCCAACCAGAGGCACTGGCCTGCTGGAGAAGGATGGCCAGGCAGCGAGACACAGTGAAATACTTTCCTGACACCAGTCCGGTCCGTGCCCTGCGGCACCCCGTGGCCCACAATGGCCTTCCTGATGAAATGAGGGCAGCAAGTGCAGAGCAGGGCTGGGTTTAGAGAATGTTATGCTGGGATTTGAGGAAAGAACGGATGGATGGGGAGGAGGGAGATGTCTCCAACATGCTTTGCAGCATATGCTGTTCCTTCTACCCCGGAGGTGAGAGAGCCTCTTGCAGAATTGCCCACACCTGCGGAGGTGAGCAACAGCTTTGCCAAGCAGTCTGGCTCGGAAGCCTTTAGAGCCTCACAAAGCGTGTGGGAGCTTGCCGGGGAGAAAAAGCAATCACGTAGCAAAGTCCCTGGGAACAACCTGCCGCCCATCTCACGGCTGCCTGGCTATAGGTGTGCTCAGCACTCCCTCTTTCTCCCAAGGCTGGAGGAGAGCGGATTCATCAGCACCGGTCCCCACCTCTTTCATGAAGGGCCCGTGCCCCCAGGCAGAGCCTGCCCGGGGCTGGGGCGATGGCAGGGCTGGCTCCGCTCCCACACAAGCTCCCTGACCCCCCACAGGCCTCGGCGGTTCCCTTTGAACCAGGCTTTCGACATCCCAATAGAAGAGGCCCCATTCGTGACAGCAGGAAGTCATGGCCCAGCACCTCCTCGCAGGGCCAGAAAAGCAAGAGATGAGCCCAACCCCAGAGAGCAGAGGATGGAAAGCTGCTGGCTTCTCCTCGGAGTCACCCTGGCAGGGCAGCTGGGAGCACAGCCCGGTCTCTCCCCAGCGGGGTGCACGGACAAGGTGCATGGCACACAGGAGGCTATGCCAGGCTGAAGGCACCACCGCCCAAGGAAGGGCACCTAAGACATGCCCCTTAAATAAAGATATTGCCAGAAAACCTGGCAGAGAATGTGGTATATATCAGGAGAGCGTGATCCATCCAGTCCCTCACTTCATCATTACTATGCCCTTTCTTTACGCTATGATTTCTCTGCAACTTAATGAATGACTCTTCTAAACATCAAGCGATTTTTCTTGACCTTGATTGGCAGCAAAGGTTCCCAGTTCTAGCCTCCTCCTTCTACCCTACCCCTGCCATGGGATCCATGCATCAGTGCAGACTGTACTTGGACATAAATTGGAGAAAAAGTAGCTTTTGGTGCTGACGAACCTGACCCTGAACCAGATCCCAGAATGGCCCTGCAGAACCCTCCTCTGCCCAGGTGTAAAGAGTCAGACTTTCAGCCAGGGAAAAAGCCAGTGCCAGTTGAGGACTGTTTGCCAACAAGGAAATGCTGCCAGCACTGGGATTCAGGCCCCTACATGTAGCAGCTTCAACAAAAACACATTCCAAACTTTCTAGAGGCTTCAGGGGAAAAGGGAAAAAAAAAACAGCAGAAGAAATAACAAAACAAAACAAACAAAAAATACCCCCAAAAACCCCAAACACTGTGCGGAAATCGTGTTTCCTTTCCAGGTGACTAAGTAACTCATGGCTCTTTTGCAAGACAGGGAAAAAACTCTTTATGTTCCACTCCTCCAAGCCACTCATCAGGGAAATAATGCACCCATTGCTCAGCTCCGTACCACAGCAATAGCACTCACACTTCAACAGGAATGATGAGGAAGGGGAACAGATGGAGTAAAGGGGTTTTACAACTTGTTGGATCAGCTTCCCATGCTCCCCATCCTAAATCAGAAGCTAGAGGGCAAACTAGCTGCTGTCGCGCTCTGGGGAGTGTTTGATTGCAAGGTGACTGAGCTGGGATGGTGGGTCTTCCCTCGCCCCGTTACACACTCAATAATTCATCAGGGCAAATGCGTAGATAATTGACAGCAATGAGCATGCAAGGCTGGGAGAGGAGGAGAAAATAAAATCTCTAATCAGCCTCTGGAGAGGTTTGAACATATTAAGCAGGATGTGTGTGTGCATGTGCAGGGCTGGGGTTTGCCTTGCTTTTTCTTTACTGGATTATGTGTGTGGTCGGTACGGCAGAGAAAAGGCTTAGGATAGGTCCTGCCATTTACAGTTCGTGTGCCAGAACTCCCAGTGCCCCCCAGTCCACTCTGACACCTCCCGGGGGCAGCCAGCACATGAGGAAAGATTAGCTGTCTAGGTTAAAGCTTGCTGAGTTGCATTTTACTCATTAGTTTCTTGACGTTATTTTTTGTTGAGGACCAAAAGCCATAAAAAAGGCCCAGCTGAGTGCCAAAGACATGTTGGTGCCAAGACCTCATTAGTGGAGACCGCTGAGATCCCACTGCTCCACCTTGGCCTCTGAAGTGGTTTGTGTTGATGCCTTTCCCCACGATCCCAAACCCAGATATTTACTAGTTCATGCAAGGCCTTGAGGGCCCTGTGCAGAACTAACAGTGCCCTGCGGCACAGGCAATGGGCTGGGAAGGAAGGTCTGGGCTCTCTGGGTGTGAGGGGCACTAGGGAGGGAGCAGATTAAGTGTCAACTGGGGGCTCTTGAACTTGAAAACCCTCTCTCCTAAAAGCCCGGGAGGTGCTGTTACGTTGAGGCTCCCACACTTGCAAATCTGGTTCTTGCTTCCCCATATAGAAAACTCTGGAAATTATCTCCAGGCACTACCGAGCTCTGTCACAACAGTGAGCCACCAATCAATGTCTCTTTGTTACGAACCATGTGAAGTCCACACTGCTTTGCACAACCTTGCCTCTGCTGAGCCTCTCACCAATTTCTCTCCCTCCTGTTCCCTGATACTCATCTCACCCCAAGGGCATTGAAACAGCCCTTGGCAGAAGTGTGGTGAGCCGCCCTTTGGTGTGGCAATATCATGGCTGATGCAAATGTCGGGGCAATCAGTCCCGATAGTCTTTGCATCACTTAGAACTAAACTGAAGGGGATGTGGAGAAGGTCACAGTAGTTGAACCTTACAAAAGGACAAAACAATGCATCACGCTTCAACCTACAGAAGACTCCACACAAAGCACCTGATTTTGAGACAGCCCCTTGCACTGCACCTTGTCTATGGGCAATGATGTCTTGTACATGCTCCCCTATGCCTCACAGATACTTTGGAATAGATCTGAGAACTTTCCAGGAGGGGAAAAATGGGATGGAATAGAAGCTCAAAACTTTCTAGCTGGTGGCATTTATAAATTTTTCCCCAGGTATTTCTGAATGCATCTTTTACATCTTCCATTTTTAAGCAGAAATCAAGGTCTGAAATGCAACCTCCATGGAGCAGAACACAGCCAGCCTCCAACAGCCCAAAGGAATGCCACAGGTGTGTTAGGCAGGGTGGGAAACGGGAAAGAAGATCCTAAATCCCAGCAGAGGAATTTCAGGTGGCAAGAACCAAAGGTTTGAGCTGGCGCTTGGCCAAGACGTTGGGGTTAATACCTTTCCTCTTGCCAGAGAGACTCTGTATTGATTCCCAGGCATTCAAATCAGTACTCTGCTGCTCTTCCAAAGGAGCACAGCACATGTCTCACCCCGCTGAGTCAATGGCACACTGCAATGAAGGAGTGGTCTCCAGTGACACACCAACATGCACCTCCTGCAGCAGCAGACTTTCACTGGAGGTCTGTCTGTCATGCACTGATTCAGCCCTGCCCCACTTAAGTGTGGAGCTTGAACACCAAAGGGATTAGAAGAGGAAGACTGAGTTTCCAACATAAGGGAGGGGGCCTTAGAAAGAAGATGAGATAGTAACAGATGTGGCAAGATTATAGCTCCAGGTGACATGGCTGCACATGAAAGGGAAAGGCCTGAGATAACGTTGTGATTGGGTGGGGGCCACCAAGAGAAACTGCAAGCCCAAGCATCCCTTCCCCCTGCCAGGAGCTAGGAGCTTTATGGGAGCTGACGGGAAATGGCAGCATGTACAACGGCCCATCTGGCTCTCATCCAAACCCCTCTCCAAAAAGAAAGAACAGGCTTGGCTTTGGCTTGCAAATGGGAAACACAGGGCCTTCTACTCTAGGTCACCGGTTCATATCCAGAACCAGCACATAGTATCAACAGCAGAGATGTTATTATCCGAGGACTAGTCAATGGCTTGTATTGAGTGAGGTCTCTAGCCAGCCCTTCACTGGCTGTCTGCTGGGACAGGACAGTGGAGATGCCTTTGGGATAGAGCAGGGTTGCCTTCTCCTGCCTAGGCAGTATTTCCTCTTTAGATAAATAGAGCACAAAGCCGCTTCAGGATCCCCTTGAACGAAAGATCTTTCCCTAAGGGCCTGATGCTCTACTTGTTTTCTGTTAAGGTTTTGGAAGTCATTGAGCCACCACTGGGATCCACACAAAGGCCCCAAACAAGACCAAGGCCATATTTGTCCTAGGTGTTCATAGAAATAGATGAAAGAAAAGCAGATGCCAGGGTGAGCCCAGCCACAGATCAAACAGACAGCGAACAGCAGAGATGAACACCACTAGTTCATGCTGTTGGTGCTTCAACCTTGCAAACAGCCTCAGTTGCAGCCAACCTTCTAGATCTCTAGGAAAAGGGCTGCAAACCAGAGGAGTGGGAAGGGAAGAACCATGCCTGCTTTTGCTCCCGGCTTTCACTCGTTGCTGTACCTTTCCTGGCTTTCACACAGCTGCTTTGCTTCTCCCCCACCAAGTCAAGGGGAGGGGAACATGCCCCATGGCAAAAGCAGGAAGGCTGGCAGAGCAGGGCTCCTGCTGAAAGAGCTGACACAGCACTGGGAAAGGCCTTCCTGCAACGAAGCTACGAAACCCCATGCTCAGCAACAAAGCACAAAGGCTCCTCAGTCACCGCAGAGGAGCCAGCTCCAGTTTGCCCGCCCCGCCCCACAAGCATGTCAGCTAATCCTTCAGCAAGCGCTGCCAGTTCCCACACACCTGAGCAGCGAACCAGGCTGCCCTCTGCCTCTACCTGACGTGCGCCAGTGCTCAGTACTTGGCCCACTTTCCTGTCGATGCAGCCTGTCCCTCCAGGTCTTTTGGACTGGACTTCACTCCAGCTCCTTCCTCAGCTCTTTTCCCACTGGGTGTTCTTACTCGCACCTGTCCAGGGCCTGGCTTCAGAAGACTCTCATCTCCTTTACCCTGTGGCCTTGTGCAACTTATTATAGCTAAGTCACATCTCCCTTCTGCCCCCGCGACCTGTCTCCATAAGCCGGGAGAGGACTGCCTCTCAACCAGGTCTGCAATGCTTGTTTCTTTGACTTGCCCTCCCTCCGCTTTACCCTAACAAACTTTCCCATCCCTCTTGTGTCTCTCCAACATCATCACCACACCCCAGACCACTCACTTGCCTCTTCCCACCCCTCGTCACTAGTTCCTCTGGAGGACACCAGTGAGTATGTCCAAGGATCATTAATTCTGCACTAGGAAAAGCAGGCGAAGAGAAGGGCGGACAAAGAACAACAAATCAAAGACCCTTCTCTCAAGGGTCACCTTGTTGCCTGCCAGCAAGGAAAAAGCCAGGGTCGCCTTGCTCACCAACTGTGACCTGTAAACAAGAGGGAAGATTGAGAAAGGGGACCACGTTCAGAGCCAATGCTTATTTGGTGGTTGGGTGGGGAAGCCAGGGCAGAAAAGAACAGTACAGCTGGAAAATCAAGTGTGGAGGAGGGGAAAGAAGCTGAAGCACTGAGCAGCAGAAAGCTAATTAAGCTGAGACTGTCCCGAGACTTTATCTTGATGGGCTGAGTCCCCAAATGTACATGAGTATTTTCTCTGCCTTGCCTCTTCCTTGGACTTCTGCATTACCTTGGATGTTGTTCAAGGAGCCCTCGTTCGGGGCTAAATATTCTCACTATTAGAGCTCTCCAGGTGCTAAGGAGGAGGGATTTAATGAAGAGCTGTGAAGAGGGGATCAAGATAGTAACCCATAGAGAGTCTCATTTCCGAAATGAAGGAACTTGAGACTTGAGAGACTCAATAAAAACAAAAATAAACTTGATGGCACAGAAAGAGAACATCAGATCTTTCCTTCCCTCCCTGGGCTGCCAGCTCAGAGCGGGAGCAGGAAACTGGGGAGCTCTCAGGGCTCGGCCGGTGATGACTCACTCGCCTCCACAATGGGAACGCGACAAAGCCGAAACTCTGCTGACTCAAGCGTGACTTCAGCACCAGGGTTAATAGCTGGCAGCCCTAATTTGACTGCTCCCACCAGCCTAACCACCCCCTGATTCTCTCTGTCCTCACTCAAATCAAGCCTCTTTTATCAGGGGAGCAGATTCCAGGTCACAGGAAATGACCAAACGATACCGACTCCCTGGTCGTCTGCCCAAGACATGGTGAAAAATGCACCCCTGCCAAACCCTGCTGGTATTGGCCAGGCCTGCGATTTTTGTGGAGAAGATGAAAATTCCTACTTTCCTACAGTTTAAAAGCATGGTAAGCAGTCACAGCTTTGACTGTGGTCTTGCTTTCCTCTTGTATTTCCTCCCATTATCCTTTCGGCATATAACACATTGCTGCTATTTCACCATCTCCTTAAGTTAAAGAGAAATGTTTTCTACTATTGCAAGTGGGAATGCCACACTCTGTTCTACTATAATTTGTTCAAAGATGGAAACAACAATTTTTTTTTTGTAACCAGAAAAATATGATATATGTTCTGGTGGCTCAGAAGGGCGGACAAAGAACAACTAGGAAAAATCTTTGCAAACAACATGAACGCAAACATGGCACCCAACAGATGCAACGGACAGACACCCTGAGATTTCTCTTGTAATGTGTTTTATCTTGCACTAGAGATATTTCTGCAGGCAAGTGGAAGAGACTCAGACCTCCCAACTTTGTCTGGGTTGTTTAAGGATTCCTGCCCATGAAAACAGGCTGTAAAGAACAGCGTGAACATATAAACCAAAACTCAGTGCCCTGCCTGATTTCCAGCCTGCTGCTGCTCAGCTTTCTTATCAAGTCCCTGTGCAGGGAACCAATTTTACAAATTTCACCTCTTCCCGGATTTGTGATCTCCACAGTGCACGAGTGACAGACACCAGCTTCAGTCCTACCTGGGCCCCATCTGTAGGAGCATGTCTGCATATTTATGGAAAGCTTTGCATCTTCAAAAGGCTTTTCAAACAGTAGCTAATTAATCCTCCAGCACCCTGAGAGGCAGGAAAGTATTATTACCCCTGCTTTCAGGGATGGGGAAATCAGAGGTGCTGAATGACAAAGAAATATGCCCAAGGCCACCCAGGCAATCACTGGCAATCTCACTTGAATGGCTTGGTTTAAGATGTGGGTACCTGCATATTATGGTGACAATTCTCACCTAGGGAAGCAGGTATGGAGGTATTTGTGGTAAGGCCCCACAGCTCCACCCATCACTTCTGCAAACAGAAAAGGTCACCCTCATTTTCACAGCTGAAGAAACTGAGGCACAGGGAGATGAAGTGGAAAACCTGTCCTCTGGAAGCAAGCCTAAACATTATCCATGTCAACAGCTGGTCTAAAGGTTCCCAACATGCAGCTCGCGTTTTTCTCAGCAACGAGCAAACTGGCTGCAACCAGATCTATGACATTTTGCGTTAAGAACGTGCCATAAAATATGAGAGATGTTGAGGCTGACGGTGAAC